>CM068824.1:137234507-137417007 GCA_028554795.2 Sinohyriopsis cumingii
TTCTGATATTGTGTTCAATTTTTATATAATGGAGAAGTAAACAGAATTCCATATCTTAACATCATTATTAGAGGAATCGTCTTAACATCAGTGCCAGTGGAATCAATTTTAGTTGTGTTCACTTGAGAGAATTTAATTTACTTATTTAAATGTTAAACTCTAATTACAAAGTGCTCATCGATTTAGGACTAAATCACTACTTTTTGGAATTATTGTGAATTCATTCAAGGGCATTTTGAATTATATCAGTGTGATACCTTAAGACTGGAGGTATATTGGCACATCCGAGACTACTGACAAATCAGGACATTTAATATTGACCTTCATTTGGAACACCGATGGAATTCTATTGGAATACTTTATACATTTGGACTTGTGATAAAACATTTAGGACTGTGATATTTAATTTACAATACTGTAAAAACAAATTGTAAATTTTCACTTTTTGTATTCTAGGGAAATAAAATTAATGGTTGAATTTTACAAAACTTGTTGGTTTTGCGTGAATGACTACTTGTAGAATGAACTGGTTTGCATATTGCGTTATCTGGTATTCCATTATTTTACCATGTTCCTCCGTGATTCGGTAAATCGTCCATATGTTCTGGTTCTTTGTTTATATTTTTAAAGGAACCCAACATAGAACCTCATGCTGTTGATTTTAAAGAGATCGATGACCTTACACCTTAAACATAATTTTATTTGTAGCTACTTGAGTTCACTATTTCTCAATGTGAAAATCTTTATTTACATTATATATTAGGGATTACGCTGCTATTTATATATTTTTTATTAACGAAAAATGCAAATTGGCGCCTGTTTCATTTTGCTGACTTAATTCACCCTCTCGAATTCAGCGAAAATAAGCACTGGAATAACTGCATGTGCATTGTACATGAAAAGACTGGGTAATAGGCTAATGACAAATAAAGAACTGGTGTAAGATACTGGAACATTGTTCCACGCTACTTATTTTAGGCGCATTGAATAAGGTAGGTAGGTAAGTAGGTAAGTAGACAGACAGACAGATAAACAGACAGACAGATATATATATATTTATATTTTATATAAACTTTTGCCAAGACTTAGGATTTGTTAGTGGTATTTGTAGATAAAAGTCATTGGGCACTTATCGTGCTGCGTTCAGAAAATTAAAAGTCATAGTATTTTCACTGGTTACCGATCTAAAAATAGAAACCTACAATTAGTATAATAGTTACGAAATGCACGCAGTTCTACTCAGTACCATGCATTGTGATTCAAGAAATCAATGAGTCATATTCGGTAACATACAAAGTGACTCAAGTAATCAACACGTCTTTTCAATACCACACAATGTGAGTCAAGTAATCAACACATCTTTTCAATACCATACAATGTGATTCATGTAATCAACGTGTCTGATCAATACCATAACACGTGACTCGGGTAATCAACTATACAAATTGACTCAGGTAATCAACAAATCTGATTCAGTACTATGCAATCTGACTCAAGTAATCAACGAGTTTTATTAAATACCATGCAATGTGACTCAAATGACCAACGAGTCTGATTTTTATGATTCTTGTAGTCAGCGAGTCTTGTTCAATACCATTCAATGTGATTCAAAATAATCAACGGGCCTCATTCAACACGATGTTTATAACTCTAGTAATCAACGAGTCTGATTTAATACCATGTAGTGTGACTGAAGTAATCAACGAGTCTGATTCAATACGATGTAATGTGACTGAAGTAATCAACGAGTCTGTGATTCATTACTATGCAACATGACTCGAGTAATCAGGGCGGTTTATTAAACACCATACAATTTGACTCAAGCAATCACCAAGTCTTTTTCAGTAATATGCAACGTGACTCAACTAATTAGCAGCGAGTTTTATTAAATACCATGCAATTTGACTCAAGTAATCAACAAGTTTTATTAAATATTTTATTTGTTTTGAGGATATCTTATCCTATTTCTGTCGTGTAAAGTGTAGGTAACATGATAGATTTCGAGAACGAGTGACATTTTCCATGCCCATGGTCTTCTATACCAAACCTTTGTGACATCTGCGGTTTTAATTAGGTGAGGAATATCACAAGTAGATAAAGACACGAGGAGCAGAATTATATCACTTTATTTATTTGTACAGTATTGTAGACATGCTGACAGATACACTTCGCAACAACGTTCCTTTAATGACTTACAATCTGATGGATAGAAAGTAACCTTGGTAAACAGTTACGTTCAGGTTTTTTTGAAACTTTTACAATCAGCTGTTCCTTCAATGTTGTTTGCTTAATTTCACGCATCGTAACATTTGTTATCGGTTGTTGTGTGTAAGTATCATCTGCAGATTATTACCACATATTACAAAACCTTATGTTAGTGGATTGAAGTCACTCGTGGGTTACACAGATTGTAAAGTGTTCTTTTTTGCCCACTTTTAGTTGTTAATTTGCATCTTCTACGGTGAAGTAGTATAGATAAACGTCTTACCTTCGTTGCAGCCTCTCATTTGCTAAGGAAGAACTGTTTATTGGTTTCAACAGACTTTCCTGACTCAGGGTTTCCACCCAATATAACACAAATAGCCTTTGATAAATATAACCCGTGTCTTGTCATTGTATAGGTGCTTGGAGTACTCAGCAAGTTATGTTTACATTTTGTTTCCAGCCCCCTGAGCAATATTTGATAAGTCATCTTAACGCTAGTTTCAATACATTTCAATGTCTCGTATCTTTTCGCAACCATCTGGATTTTACATAAACATGTAATAAGAATGCATTTTAATTTTAAGTAGATCACAATATAGCTGCCTGATAGAACATAAATTGATATCATAAACATATTCCTTCTTTTCTGAGGGAAGAAAAAGAATCTCAGAAAAAATGTACTGAGTGCTATGAAAACGTTTTGATTTTTAGACCAAGTTGTCCGGACAGAATACGATTGTTTAATATTTGTCAGCATTTGAAATGCATAAATTATATCTACACAAGATATTACATTCTTGATTCGTTTTTACTCCACGCCGCTAAAAGCACAACATTTAATTTTTAATTTCAGGTATCCCAAGCCTTAACCTTGAATACGGTCGATAATAAAATTGAATTGTTGCAAATATGAATATTTTATTAACTATATATAGACACAAACCGTTCGTTCGACACAGTTTTTAGTTAGGTTAAGAAAGATTAGAAAGATTGATATTCCTTTCACGGTTCATTATGTAGCCACATCTACATTTCAATTTGTGATTATTTCACCCTTCTCATTATCTATCTCTCTAGTCATGTATATATATATATATATATATATATATATATATATATATATATATATATATATATATATATATATATATATATATATATATATATATGTGTGTGTGTGTGTGTGTGTGTGTGTGTGATGCTGACGTCAATAATGTCGATGATAATCATCATTATCGTCATAGTTGCAGATTTATTTATTTATTTATTTATTTTATTATTATTATTATTATTATTATTATTATTATTATTATTATTATTATTATTATTATTATTATTATTATTGTGTTGGTGATGGTGCTGGAGTTATTGTCGAGGTTGTTTTTCTTTTGACGGACACTAATATAGTATACACTGTCTCAGTCGTTGTGGTAGTGATATTTGAGATGATGATAGTGATATCGGCGGTGATAGTAGAGGTATCAGTGATGATGGCAGTGATATCAATGAAGATATCCATTCGGCAAATATTCATTGACTTGTATTGTAACTGTATAACAGCAAATATTTTAATAAACCTTGGGTATGTGGTGTTTATATTTACGTTTCCCTTTATAGCTATGCTAGGTTTTAGTGATTGATTGTTTAATTATGGGGAGTCGGTGTTATGAAGATATTTCTTCAATCCAAGAAATCAGACAATTTTTAGCAGCAGATGTCATAATATACAATATGGATGAGTACGTAAAATCGATCCTCTCTAAACTGGCAAAAAAGGGAATTCTTTGGATATTTTTAGGCATATGTGTTTCGTAATTTGAGCTAGAAAAAAGTCTTTAAAGTGGATACTTAGTACGTGTGTTGCATGACCTGAGTTACTAATATACTTAGTACGTTTTCTGCATGGCGTGAGGTACTAATATACTTAGGACGTGTGTTGCATGACCTGAGGAATTAATATACTTAGGACGTTTTTTGCATGGCGTGAGGTACTAATATACTTAGGACGTGTGTTGCATGACCTGAGGTACTAATATACTTAGGACGTTTTTTGCATGGCGTGAGGTACTAATATTCATCTTGGAAAACCTTACTAAAAATGATACAATGGTGAAAGAAGAAAGACCTTTCAAGTGTATACTTAAAGGTTCGAGGGGTGTGGTCGGTGTCATGTTTACCCCGACCCAGAGTAGCCCAGTTTGAAACATGTATAATCAAGGTAATTCTGACGGGTCATTGTTTGATGTCGAACATTGCCGAAGGCTAGCACTATTCCGTTACGTAAGATTGTTGTGGCTAGAATAGAAGAACCGGACATCGGAGTTGCGAGGCGCCCGATAGTCAGTTATCACCTAGGTGTCGAAATGTTTCCAAGATCAAAAGAAATTGCATGAAGAAGTGGGAGTGTCCTAACTTCTTTCCCCTGCAAACAGACAGACAGGTTGAACTGGCCGCTAAGACGATTGGACAGGGGCACAGCGCCACCCAATCAGAATCGAGATGGGGGGAGACCTTGATTTGGGTAGAATGATATCCCTGTGTTTTCCGGCAAAAGTTAGTTCGCTGAGAGAAATTACCCAGAGAAGAGGTTAGCGTAACTCCGAATAGTCATTCGTTATTGGCGGGAAAATCTTAGAGAGGGAAGGTCTAAGTAAAGAAAGCTTCAAACGGTCAGTAGATATTTGTTCGGTCTTTGTGGAATGCGACTGCATTTTAATTGTAGGTCGTATGTATACTTTATTATTACTAGGATCGTAGTACGAAGAATTACTTTGTTTTGTTAATATGTTTGCATATTTTGAAGAAATGAGTTGATATTTGTAAAGAATTATATAGCTTGCCAGCCGTCGTAAGAGTTAATATTGTAATTTACTATGTGGGTATTTTATAGTAGACTAACACATATGTTCATATGGTTATAGATTTTGCCATTGTTGAATATTTGTAATGTACAGACATGCGTCTGATTTTGTCAGATTGTAGTACGATGAGATTAAATATATATGTGTATATACTGACGTGACGCAATGTATTGATGTCTGTATAACAATTCGCTGATACTGTGTTATTACGCCATTGTTTACCCTGCAAGAAGTGTGTGGGAATTTCGATGTGTATGCATGCGTGGCCGAAACAGTGACAGCTATCTGATGGTTAATTGTCGTTATAGTGTGAGGTGAGGTTCGATAAAACATTTGTTAACGCCTTGTGGTTTTTCACAGGAAGCTTTGAGGGACAGACCAGTTAAAGTTTGGTCCCGTTGTCTCGGATAGAGAGACGGAGGAAAGGAGGGAAGAAGAGGGAGAAGTTGAAGTCTGTGAGCGGAATTGGAGGAGGAAATAATAGAGAGGGAAAGGAGAAGAAAGGAGAAGTTGAAGTCTGGAGCGAAGCTGGAGGAGATAGTAGAGAGGGAAACAGAGACAAAGGAGGAGTTAGAGGAACGGAAAGAAGGAAGAATCAGCGGGAATAGATGAGTAGATGCAAGGACAGGGGGAAAATCGAACTCACACTGTAAATCACGGGATGAATTAGGCTGTCACTTGGTCGAGGTAATAACGAGTGATTGGAAGTTATCGTTTTTTAAATTATCACATTTATTAAATTGTTATTGATTGAATTTCATCTTCGTGTTCTCTATAATTTAACCGTCGGCATTGCTGACTGGGGGCTCAGAGCTGTAAATCTACATCATCACTAATTTAACTTTCTAACCTAACGAGCCAGGGTGGAACTTTCAATTTAATTTAATTAAATTATATTGGGAGAACCCCACCCCAATACGACAGAACGTCAGTCATTAAGTGATTAGAAGATAATTATTTGTATTATGCGCAATTGAGAACCGTCATTTGACAATGTCCGTTGACTTGATGTCCTGGGAAACATGGGAAACATGGCCTATCAAGCTACGCTCATGCAGATGTTTGATTTGCTAGGTATGAGACCTCTTGCGGGTAATAACATGAAGGAATAGTTGGCTTCTTAATTCAGTTTAAGCACTGATAATGTACTAGAATTTCATTAAGTAGTTAGATAAATTTCAATTAGACCTTCAAACAAAACTCAATTTAATGTTGATTTGTCACCTCACAACGTGAAAATGTACACATATTGAAACATGCACTTGTTCTGTGTTACTTTGAATTAAGTCAGTGACTCGTTAAGTCGACCTATAATAGTATGCTAAACGTAACCAAATCGTCCTCTAAAATAATTTGTAATGAAGGTGAGTATCTGACTGTAAAAAACTATTTTTTCAAACATGATGAGACCAATTTTGAGAATAGAATAAGAACGTTCATGATTTAATTCAACCTATTAATTGCACTAAGGCGATAGCTCTCTCTCTCTCTCTCTCTCTCTCTCTCTCTCTCAACGTGGTCATGTAGGCGCATTTACGGATCTTAAACAAAAGATGAATTTTTCATAATTAAATAACACTATAGTTTCACCAATGTATGTACATTCCTGATTATTGAATAATTTGCACCTTTATTTGTCATCACACAACCTCTAGACAACAATTATTGGTTGCATTGGATTTTTTCAATGCCTGCCAAGTTTTTATCTGGGTCAACACAGGATGACCAATACAGGTTATTACAAACGTTTTACAACACGCAGCTTTTCATGGCGCGACATTCAGTACGGTCTATACTCTACTATACTCGATATTTAGGCATTTTTGTGGCCAAAAAAGGAAAATTCGGTTGCTAATACTAATATATATATATATATATATATATATATATATATATATATATATATATATATATATATATATATATATATATATATATATATATATATATAGTCAAAACAGTAGTATTTTTAATAAAAAGCAATTTTTGGAAATATGTATGAATTTTAAAAAAATATTATTCAATATACTCTTAGGAGAGTTTAATTCCTTCCAAGATCAGAAAATGTACACCCCCACTTCGCCAAGCAAACTTAAAACAAACAGAAAGAGTGATGAAGGAACTAATTAAATAATAAACACTTATGATGGTAAAGATCCATGGAGGAAGCGCATTATTTTTGTCTGGTCTTATACGTGCGTGCATGGCTCAAGTCAAGGGTTTATTTATACGTACGTGACTTGTTAGCTTAATGATTTATTTATACGTACGTGCATTGTTAAGTCAAAGATTTATGTATACGTACGTGCATAGTTAAGTCAAGGATTTATTTATATGTGCGTGCATAATTAGGTCAATGATTTATAATACGTACGTGCATAGTTAAGTCAAGTATTTATTTATACGAACGTGCATAGTTAATTCACTGATTTATTTATACGTACGTGCATAGTTAAGTCAAGGATTTCTTTATACGTACGTGCATAGTTAAGTCAAGGGTTTATTTATACGTACGTGCATAGTTAAGTCAAGGGTTTATTTATACGTACTTGCATAGTTAAGTCACTGATTTATAATACGTACGTGCATAGTTAAGTCAAGGATTTCTTTATACGAACGTGCATAGTTAAGTCACTGATTTATTTATACGTACGTGCATAGTTAAGTCAAGGATTTCTTTATACGTACGTGCATAGTTAAGTCAAGGATTTATTTATACATACGTGCATAGTTAAGTCATGGATTTATTTATACGTACGTGACTTGTTAGCTTAATGATTTATTTATACGTACGTGACTTGTTAGTTCAAGGATTTTTTATACGTACGTGCATAGTTAAGTCAAGGATTTCTTTATACGAACGTGCATCGTTAAGTCAAAGATTTATGTATACGTACGTGCATAGTTAAGTCAAGGATTTATTTATATGTGCGTGCATAATTAAGTCAATGATTTATAATACGTACGTGCATAGTTAAGTCAAGGATTTCTTTATACGAACGTGCATAGTTAAGTCACTGATTTATTTATACGTACGTGCATAGTTAAGTCAAGGATTTCTTTATACGTACGTGCATAGTTAAGTCAAGGATTTATTTATACATACGTGAATAATTAGGTTAAGGATTTATTTATACGTACGTGAATAATTAGGTCAAGGATTTATTTATACGTATGTGCATAGTTAAGTCAAGGGTTTATTTATACATACGTGCATAGTTAGGTCAAGGATTTATTTATGTGTGCGTACATGGCTTGAGACAACTATCTATTTATACGTGCGTGCATGGTTTAAGTCAAGGTATTGTATCATATAGTGCAACTCTTTTGATTGCATATTACATGCCTAAATATGCAGGCACTGTCATCAGGCCCAATCGAGGAGGTAGGTGTGTGTGTGTGTGTGTGTGTGTGTGTGTGTGTGTTGGCCATTTAACATAGCCTTAACAATTTTTCAGAGATATCGCTACGATGTCTGCAGTGTGACAGCTAATAGCAACGTCTAGCATTGGGGAATCATGTCGCAGACATTCTGCGCCATGTCTTACTCAGTCACATTATCCTGACACTAGGCTGACCAGTCCCAACACTAACCACTTAATGCTGAACGCCTAGCGAGGCATCTGCTTTGACCATTTTGATAAATCTTTGGTATGAATCGGCCTTGGTTTGAACCCGCAACTTGCCACATCCGAGGCGGACGCTCTAACCAGTAGGCCATCGAAGTCTTCTGGGGTGGTGGTGGCGGGGGGGGAGGGGGGGCATGTAGTCCCGGACGTCAACTCCGAATGGGCCTCGAAAAGCACATTTTAAATGAATGATTCTGACAATAATTCGTTGTGTACTTAGTAGTCTTTGAAATCTTTAAATACTAAATTATATCGGCTTGTTTTAGCATTCCATTCATTTCCAAAGTTAATTATAAACAGGGCCAGGTCTCCTCTACCTATAGAAGATGGCCGGACCTCTCTCAACATCTGACTAGGCTTGACTGTCCTTTTTGTGTTCTAGTGAATCTCAAATTAGACAGCGACAAAACTGCATGTGATGCATGATAAACTTGAATGTGATCGCCGAATATGGAAAATAAAAGTATTACAATACGATGTCAAATTTTCAAAGACTTCTTTTGGTAAAGATGGAAAACTAAAATTCGTAACTATAAACACATGACTGATTAGCGCGAGCGCTTACGGAAATTAGATTTATACAATTAAGGATATAAACCAGCCATAAATTAACTTAAATTAATATTTTTAAATGTTGAGAAATGGGGAAAAGTGTCGAACAGCTAAAACACGTTGAAAATAGGCACGTCATCCTCAATGTAATTTGTAGAATAATTACTTGTCCGCCATCTTGACTTCTTTCCATTCTCGTAGTTTCTCGCTTTGAGGATGATACTTACCAGAATGCATTGACTGACTGAGTTTAAAGGTATGCTATATGAAGTTACTCGACCGTGTACGACTAATTAACAAATTATTTAAAATTTAAAGTGTCCTAAAAAGGGTGCTTAGATGTTTGGGAAAGGTATCTCTTGGACCGTAGGACAATATTCATGTTATCTTTGCTAAATGTGAATTTTGTGACGTCTTGCGCTCACATATGAAGACTATAAATCAGTTTAACAACTCGGTGTCTATGGCTATTGTGAGAGCATAGTTAGTACGAGGTGGCTATATGACAGGATGCAATTTCAGATTGTACATTGTTATTTCCAAGAAGTGGAACTTATATTGTTTTACTTGGGGCACTTTGTGCTAATATTTGATGCATATGCATATGACGCTTGCTTTTACTTTTTCACAAGAGGTCATGAGGTCATGGGGTCATGGCTATTCAGGTAATGCGTTATGCAATAGGGTTGTGATGGTGTAGGCTTATTTCAACCTCATAATTTTGATTATAGGTGGAGCAGGTCACTGGGTCAGGTGGCTGCACGTCTAGCTCTTGTCAGCTGGTACAGGTGACCCTGATGGTGTGGGAACAGGGTCACCTTAGGATGGATAATCGGAGACTGGTGATACATACTCCTTGTATCTGGTGCATATGTCCCTGAATCCCTTTTCGTTTGTAGTAATGGAGCCTTGACTGATCAGATACCGAAGTGTGCGGCAAGAGTCTGACGGTCTGCGCTTGGGACCAACTCATATGCTTGATAATATGTGGGACAGGTCAATGGGTCAGCTTATTACTTCTCCAACTGTTGCTGCCTTGTGCGGATGGTCCTGATCGTCTGGGCGTAGGACCACCTTATAACTTTTAATTTTATACTGGCAGTATTTTTCGCATGGTTTCACTCCTTGGACTTACATCTTTTATTAAAGTCTTCGAAGTCAAACCCCCAAACATTATATATACTCTCCATAAGATGAAATTGATTTGTCCAATATACCAAAATTGAATCTGTAAACACTCACCATAAAATGAAATGCATTTGTCCAATGTACCTAAATTATTTATGTAAATACTCCCCATAAGACGAAATGGATTTGTCCAATATACTTAAATTGTATCTGTAAATACTCCCCACAAGTTGAAATGGATTTGTCCAATAAATGTTAGACCTTTTGGTGCAACATCCATGCTAATTTCTTTTCGGTGCAATCTTAATTGCCAAGCTTCGATGTCTCCAGTAAGTAAATTTCTAGAATAATCGAACTACTGGGAATCAAGTACATAAGCGTGTTTCACGTTACGTTGAAACATGTTTAATCATTTTCCCCAAAATATATCAAAGCTATTTCGTGACTGGACAAGTCTTTAAAAATATTCGTTTTCCTTCTGCCTAACTATGGTTTTAAACATGCTTTTACATTGTTCATATATCCTGAGATCCTCTGCACAATTACTCGCACAGAAAGTGTTCATCATGTAGATTTTCTGTTCTTAACACACTCTAACTTGCCATCCCACCAGTTTGGTTGCCTCCCCTTAATTACCAATTCTCCTGTACAAATTAAATATCGGAAGAAAAAAAAAAAACATTTATTTTATCCACTATACTATCGTCTTAACTTGCAATGCAGGCAAAATTATCAACTTTCTTTTTAAGTTGCTGACTACTGAACAACATTAATGACTATTAACATGAAAGTCAGAGTCAAATTTTTTTCAGGGAAAATAAACATTAGACGTCAGTTCAAAATGTGCAGATTCACTGTCTCTACACATTTTGGTCTCTGTTCTGTGCTGAAACGCAGAGTTTTAGATGAATGTATTTCTTGAAATGCGGTATCTCAGTTCCTAAAACAAATTAAAAAAATTGATAAAAAGAAATTCAGACATATTTTTCTCTCGATATTATTCATAAATTATTTTTATCCTTTGTTTATTTTTGAATCATATGGAAACCTTACGTAAGGGGAGCAAGGTAAAGGTGAATGACCAAAAGCTGCTAAAAATCGTCCTAAAAATTATTTATTTTTTTAAAATGAAAAACACAATAGTCAAATAACGCGTTGTTTCATATATATTATCTCGAATAATAAAGTGCGATTTACGAAGATTTTTTTCTTCTGGTGTTTTTTTCATGAACAAATGTGTATTTTTTATTTGGTTCGAGTCTCATTTAGAAAGATGCAAATGATAGCAAGACAAAGTTAAAGTTTCAATATGTTCTTAAAATTATCATGCAACTGTTTGGTCTTTATAATCAACAAACATGATGAATAAACAAAATCAGCAGAATATCCTCCAAAATTTCATCCATTAATTGGCATCGAGTGACTCTAACATAACGAACTGAAACAAAACTATATATTCTAAAAGAAACAAAAATGGCGCTGGATCCAATAAATGCAACTCAATTAAACAAATGCCATATCTTAAATGGTGATTTTGATATCCGCTCTTTGATGCATTCTCAATTATACGCACAAGTGATATTTTCCAAACAGTTTAGAGTGCGCAAATCCATAAGCAAACAATATCACCAAACATTTCATTCAATCCTATTTTCAAGCAGATTCAGAAGATAGATAATTGAATACGGAATGTTTCGTTCAATATCACAAACCAACTGTGTTGCCTTTTTGTTTACAAATGATGGTGCGAAGATTTTAGAATAATCATCCTCGATCATAAACGATATTGACATAAGGTAATATATTGCGACTCTTCCTTTTGGTAAAAAATGATTTGATCTTGAAACAAAAGTCACACAGATCCACATTACAAGAGTTCCACATTAACCTTTCATCTCGGCTGAAAAATGTGTTAATTTGCACATCCCAGCGTGGTTCTAGCTTTATATCCTGTCGAAGCAGAGTTTTGGGAAGCAATTGCGAAATCAATAACACAGTCACCTGCGGTATTCTAAAAGTGCCAGGTGACAAAAGTAAAACCGAAATGAATGATTACATTTAATTTATCCTTACGAGCAAGTAAAGTATATTCTTGTCTGACATTAAATAATATGTTACGGTGGAAGTGAATGGCAATTCGTATTCGCTGCACTTTTGGTGCATTGAATAAACCACTGGCACATACCAATAAGTACCTAGGGTATGGATACGTCACTTACTGAACTGCGTAATATCAACCTTATCGAACTTGTTTTGTTGTCCATGAAACAATCACTTTAAATACCGAATACACTCGCTTATAAGTCGAATCCAATAAGAAACAACATAAACCGTGATCTGAAGTCGTAATGTCCTGACAGAACAAGGTCTGTGTTGTTTGTACTACTGATTACGCAAAAGAAAATTAAATATACTCCGATCTGTCGGTTCATTATGCGGTGTCAATTCTGGGTCTATGTAGTTCACAGCTGGACACGATTGCAAATTGTGTATACTCTGTCTTACAATAAATAATAAGGGGCCCCGAGTGGCCGAGTGGTCTAAAGCGCTCACCGTTACGGATCACTGCCATCTCACCTCTGTCTGCGTGAGTTCGAGTCTCAGCCTCGGCTAACGTTGGTACGTGAGAAAGCCTGCCAGTAGTTTCTCGTGGGTCGGTGGTTCTTCCCGGGGTTTTCCAGGGTTCTTCCTCCACCAATTATACTGGCCACCATGAATAGCCTATCTTGTGCTGAAAAATGGCGTTAAACCCTACAACAACAACAACAATAAATAATATGGAAATTTGTGGGTATTGTAGCATGTATAAAACCGAATTAGGACCGGAAAAAATACCTCGTATGAGGATTATCGTATTTTCTTAGGAAATTTCCAGATAAAATTTAGATGCTCAGCGCAAACGGTGAAAATATGGACAGGTAGGCATAGCCGGGTTGAGAGAAATAATAACTATGGTGATCTATGCCGGAAAAATAATGTTTATTTAGTAGAAGATGAATTCCATTTTGTTTGTGTTTGTCCAGCTTACGACCAAAAAAGTAAGAAATACTTCAATACTTTATTATCTCTTTCCGTCTGTAGAAAAATTTGTATCATTGAGTCATAGCAATATATTACTTATAAGGAATCTTTCTAAATACATCAATTTGGCTTTTTGTCTTAGACAATCTTTGATAACTGAAACGAATGATGACTGATATACTTAGAGGTTGTAACATCTTTATAAAGTAATGCACCGATTGTTGGAAATTATATATATATATATATATATATATATATATATATATATATATATATATATATATATATATATATATATATATACTCCTATTGAACACCATATATAACCTTTTTAAAGCAGGGAGCACCTTATATTTATTTGTATTGTATTAAGTAATATGGGCCGGTGACCTGAATTACTGAATAATGTATTATTATTATTATTATTATTATTATTATTATGGTAATTTCGAGGTTTTAACATTTTGATAAACACCGAAATTAACAACGAAACATCAAACACATGGTCACCTATTGTTTTTGGAAATTTTATCATTTTATCATTGATAAACACCCAAATTGACAACGAAACATCAAACACATGGTCATCTATTGTTTAAGGAAAAATTGTATCGCTTTATATTTGGTAAACATCATTATTAAGAATAAAACGTCAGACATGTTGTCATATATTGTTTATGGAAATTCCATGGTTTTATCAGTAGTTATTATCTATTATCTATTTGATAAACACCAACATTAGCAAGGGAACATTACACATGATCATCAATTCTTTATGGAAATGTCAAGGTTTGTCTCTTTGATAAAAACCAACGTTAGCAAGGAAACATCAAATACCTCGTCCTCTATTATTTATAGAAATTGCATATTATTTATCTTTGATAGTCACTATATTTAACAAAGGAAATTCAAAGATGTGGTCATCTTACAAGGCCTGTAGCATAACGTCATCCCTAAAACAGTATCAACTTGCACATCATAACGTGAAACCAATCTGGCACCTTAACGTGGACAAAGGTTCTAAATTACCGGCTTACACGTCTAGAGTGGGCATTGAACACATTAAAAAAAAATGTGTTAATTTGGGCTGGGTACCACGAAACATTTTTACCGAATATTTGGGTGAAAACTTTACTATGCAGTATTATATTTAAACTTTTAAATCAGGTACACAATGATAGAAAGCTAACCTGAAGCTTTCATACTTCTACTAAGGACATCATCAGCAGACTCACCTATTCTGTACTGACTATTAATACCACCCGAGGGAATAGTGTGCGATAGTAACATATTGTCCCAGTACCGACGCTGAACAGAGACGGGGGCCGTTACAAGCTGTCGCATGAGGCCGGTATTCCGCGGTATTTCTGAACATACCAAGATAGTACTGCGGTATACCGCAACCGTATTAGGGACGAACAGTTTAATGTCCTGATGCAAGGGCCTAAAACCTTTTTCGATTTCTGACTGTCGATAGGTGGAAAAATATTTTGCACTGGTTTATAGCAAAGTAACACTATGCTACACATATTTGTTATGTATATTTAATTTAATTGTTTGTTTGTTAGTTTGAATAATTTTTTTTTCATTACATGCTACAGTGATGTAATATTGTATGCCGAACATGACCTGTTCCGAAACTGAATTAATGTCTATTTGACCGGAATGACTTTTTTTGGTTACTTTTTGTACAAACATCTATTACATAACTACGTTATTCTCTCTGTGTATGGGCTTAACATCAGGATCATTCTAGAAGGTTTTTTTCCATTAGGTAATTTTTTTAATATAGAAACTGCTCATTGTGACCTGAGGTCAAGTAGAGCACTGTATAATCTTGTAATTCTGAGGTCATTCGTGCTTTAATATCTAGCACTTTCAAGTTGTATTATGTTGTGACCAGTTGGGTGAATTTTATTTTCTTAAAATTACTGCATTCAAGTGATTATTTTATCTAGAAATACGAAAGTACTCTGATCAAATTCTTGAATAGAGACATTTACTGGAATTTATACTGAATTCAAACTGGAATTATATTACTGTGATTCAACAAAAGATTGTTGACACATCAACACTATATAAGCTATAACAGACACGTCATCACCTTCAGTGTTTGGATCTCTTCGGGACTTGTACTGAGTTTTATTCAGGATTTTAAATTATTAAGACTTGTGTCTGTATTTTTTGGATTATTTTGGCATTTAATTCGCAATACCGTAAGTATTTTTTCCTTCTTTTTCTTCTCAATTTCACTCTGTATTCAAAGAAATAATTTATTATTTGTTACATTTTACAAAGCTTGTTGTCTTCCACTCTGTTTGTTACTTATTTTAAAAGCATGGATTCGTAACACATTATATTGATTGAACAAATCTTGAGATGAAAACACGCGTACTAGTCAAGCGAAAAAATATTTAGTGAACATGAACACATTTTTAAAAAAATCAAAAAGAAGACAACTGTTCTCTTGAAGATTTTTAGATGAGTCGTACTTAAGACATTAACATACGCAAGTAATTAACCATGACATGGCATGGCGTTCTTTTTCAATCCGCAAGTTTTCCAAACCTTTGATTTGGCCGAATATCTTTCACAACATCGCGTTTGGCCACCAATTAGGCATAGGTGACACGAGTCAAACATGTGATTAAAGAATCACAAAATGTAATTATATTTGAAATATTAAAAACAAATTGATAAATACAACTGTTTTACCAAAGAAACTGAAATATTTGTCATGGAAAATAAAACTTGCTCATACTATTATTAACAGGATTAGTAGGTAACTTCAGTACATTTCTTGCTGACGGAAACTACTGAAGTATTTGTACAGTGCAAAAGTAAAGTGGTACGTACCACGAGAGAAAAATACCACGGTAAACTGGTTTACCGTTAATATCGCTCACCTCTATTTTGAATGACAGTGAAAATACAGATCAAATGTTTTTATCAAGAGTCTTTTGAGTTTTACACGTCGTGAAAAATATGTTCAACTTGTCAGTTTTGAAACCGAACATACTTACTTTTTATTTGGTACTGTTTATGGACACTTTGTCAGGAAGCGCTTTCGAAATTTTTCAAGGTAATTGGATTTTAATTAACATTATTCACATACCGTGAAATAGGCAACTGCAAATCATATCAGCGTATTTGGAATATTCTTATTCATCTTCAAATAATAATAATAATAATAATAATAATAATAATAATAATAATAATAATAATAATCCTTATTAGTCGCATAAGCCATCGGCCCAAATTACAGTCATGAACTAAAATTACAGTACAGCCACACAAGATAATGATTGTAGGATTAACACACTGATAATCTCACCTTTAAAGATGTTGCTAGATAAACAGCAAAATTATCTAGGATATTAATAATGTTACTGATTCTCTGGATAAAATTATAAAACTTGATGATATCTGCATTACAATGAACGTAGGAAGGTATATATATGCCTTTTTTAAATCGTCATACTTGGTGCATTTAACAGCAAAGTGAAACTCATATTCTATACATGCACAATCTATGGATTTAACTTAACTCTCTATTTAGGTCTTGCTGAAAAATATTTTTAAAACATTGTTTAAATAGAACGATAAAGAGTCTCTCAATACCCACCCCTTGATCAACCCAAACTTGTTTCTCATCACCCAAACCTTGATTAATCCAAGCTTGTCTTTAATCACGGAACCCTTGATTAACCAAAACTTGTTTTTCACCACCCACCCCTTGATCAACCCAATCTTGTTTCTCATCACCCACCCCTTGATTAACCCAAACTTGGTTCTCATCGCCCACCCCTTGATAAACCCAAACTTGTTTCTCATCACCCAACCCTTGATTAATCCAAGCTTGTCTCTCATCACGGACCCCTTGATTAACCCAAACTTGTTTTTCATCACCAACCCCTTGATAAACCCAGATTTGTTTCTCGTCACCCACTCCTTGATTAACCCAAACTTGTTTCTCAAACTTGTTTTTCATCACCCACCCCTTGATTAACCAAAATTTTTTTTCATCACCCACCCTTGATTAACCCAAACTTGTTTTTCTTCACCCACCCCTTGATTAACCCAAACTTGTTTCTCATCACCCAACCCTTGATCAACCCAAACTTGTTTCTCATCAGCCACCACTTGATTAACCCAAACTTGTTTCTCATCACCCACCCCTTGATTAACCCAAACTTGTTTCTTATCACCCACTCCTTGATCAACCCAAACTTCTCATATTCTGTATAAAACAGTAGAGTCTTAACTTTATTTGCCCAACGGTCAGAGCGTTTGCCCCATATCAATTGTAGGTTATAGCAGTGTTCTTGGAATACATTATCAGCCATATTTAATAACTTGAACCATAAATTAAGAATTATTCTGTATCTTACTACTTGCACTGGCATTCTACCCAACTCATTATAGATAAAAGCCTTTGGTGTGTGCTTCGTAATCCAATAATATATTTGCAAAATGACGTATGTACGGGTTCAGCGTCAGTTGCTTTGTAGAAACCCAGACTTCCAACCCATAATTCAAAATTGGTGCTATTTTATTATCAAATGTTTGGAGTAGACTTTTTGTAGACAGTTCTACCAAACCGAATAAGACTAATCTACAAACTATAAAGTGACTTTACCATTTGTGCTGCGTGAGAATTTCGGTTGATACATACACCATGAGTTTGTAGAAGAAAATACACAGCCAAGATATATATAATAAGACACTGTCTCTATTATAATATCACCAAAATACCGTCTTTTATATCATCTAAAATATTGCCCTTTTCGAAAGACTACAATTTTAGACTGTTTTTATTTTCTTTTTCTTCTTAAGATTTATCTTTAATTTTCAGATGTTAAAGCATTCTTTTAGTTTATTTAGGATTCTTTGAAGCTGAGTGGCAGTTTCGGTGAAGTCAACCAAGTCCTCTGCATCCAGCAAAGCAAATAAATTAGTAAATTCTAGCGTTACAACGTTTTTTCTGGTCAGAAATATGTGTCTTTAGATCGTTCAGAAATAATGAAAATGAAATAGGTGATAAAACACAGCCTTGCCTTACTTAGGCCGGGCAGTTAAATATTTATGTCAAGCCACTGGGCATTTTTACTCAAGCTTTGACTTTTAAATATATGGCTTTTATTCTCCTAAGCATTTTACCAGTAATTCAGTTACCAATTTATAATAAAGTAATCTTCAGTCAATACGGTCAAACGATTTTTCATAATAATAATAAATAAATTTAAAAAAAATAAAAAAACAACAAAACAAGCAACGTAAAACCAACCTCTTTGTTTCCTCGGATATTTAAATGCCAATGAGCTTAGGGTGAACGCGTGAGTGGAAAGCTAAATTTGAATACATTATCATATATCACAGTTAATTCTATATGCCTGGTGGAAAAATCGTACAGAAATTAAAATTCTGGAGAAACCAGTTGTCGAGAAAATGATCTTTTTCCCATTATTTCTTACTGGGTTTCAATTCAAGTTAATATTAAGAAGTCGTTTCTACCTTGTATTTGTTTGTACTGTTGGTAGGACAAAATGTCAATATTATACGACAATAAAAAGCGTAGACTGAGCCAAAATAAATCGAGTTTTTCGATTGAAAGTTATGAAACAAATTTGAAAATGTGGAAATAATTTAAGACTTCCTTTATTTTCTTTGAAATAAGCACAAATGCAATATCATATTTATCATTAAACGAAACATACTATTTTAATAAAACAGTAAAACCATTAGTGTAGGGAAAGGATCACGAGCTTCATTTGGATGTCTCGGATAAAACCTATAAGCCGCACATGACGTCATAAATTAATTTGTTATTTGATGAGTTGTAATAAGTAGGAAATCTGGAAAAACTATAGAAGGGATTTATATTAGCTACGTATCTCACAAACTATGTGTAATGATGGGAAAAGAGGACACAAAATAAGAAACTCCCATCGAAATGCAGAACTCACATATTTTATGGCATGCTGTTCTGTATTAATAATTATATTACTTACCAGCCTATGTTCTGAGGAAAATGCTTCAGATATATATATATATATATATATATATATATATATATATATATATATATATATATATATATATATATATATATATATATATATAAAGGTCCATGTTTATACGCTCGATTTACGGTTTTAATAAAAACACGAACTTTAATCACATTATAGGAAAACAAAGCATGCATTTCTAAACATCTGGGATAAACCAAAGGCTGATAAATTATAAAAAGAACTCTTGCAAATGTCATTTTTTCTCAAGTGACTCTCGATATATTTTAAAATGTGTATATAATGTGAATTTTTCTTGAGATGGTTTAAATCGCAGTTTTCTGGCGACAGTTTAAATTGTGTATATTTTCTTGACAGTGTTTAAACTGCATTTTTCTTGACAGTGTTTGAACTGTATTTTTCTTAACAGTGTTTGAACTGTATTTTTCTTGACAGTGTTTAAACTGTAATTTTCTTGACAGTGTTTAAACTGTATTTTCTTGACAGCGTTTAAACTGTATTTTTCTTGACAGCGTTTAAACTGTATTTTTCTTGAGAGAGTTTACAATGTATTTTCTTGAGATAGTTTTAAGGTGTTTAAATATGTATTTGTTCTTGTGATGTTTAAAATGTGTAATTTTCTTAGATAGTTTAAAATTTATTTTTATTGGGATAGTTTAATATGTGTATTTTTATTGGGATAGTTTAAAATGTGTATTTTTCATGAGATAATTTAAAATATGTATTCTTGTTGAGATACATTAAATTGTGTATTTTCCTGACATAGTTATAAATGTGTACTTTTCTTGGGATAGTTTTAATGGGGTTTTTTTTGCATATTTTTAGATGCGCATTTTTTGTTGAGCGAGGTTCAATTGTGTTTTTTATTGAGTTCGTTTAAATGTGTATTTTTCGATGAAGGTGCATATTTATTGTGTAGATATTGAAGCGTATTGCATTATTTGTCTGACGGTAACTTCAGGATTAAATGAAGAAAACAAATTAAAGGACAAGATAAAATGACTAATGTATGAAATTATGCTTTCGCAATAAAAATGTTTGCAGTTGACGATATAATATAATATAATATAATATAATATAATATAATATAATATAATATAATATAATATAATATAATATAATGTTATGTACCGGTAATGTAATGAAATGTAACGTAACGTAACATGACGTGACATAACATAACGTAACATAACATAACATAACATAACATAACATAATATAATATAATATAATATAATATAATATAATATAATATAATATAATATAATATAATATAATATAATATAATATTTAATACGAACAGTATATTCAAAAGCATATTTGAATTATCATTTTGACTTCCGAAAAACCTTAGCTAGTAATTGAGTAAATTGCTGTCAACAGTCTTTTTTCAAGGCGTCTCTCATTTTGACTGTGTTACAAATCTTTATTATACACCTATCAATTTTTTAACCAAGAATGAGCCAAAATTTTACCGTAGAATCCGAAAAGTAGGAAAACATTACTGTTGTTGTCTACTTCCATATCACCATGCTCTGAAACGAGGCTGGAACTACTTATTCCTCGAGGTTTCCTTGTTAAAACTGTACAAGCATGAATAACTATGCTGGAGCTTCGCCTGACATACAACAGGAAATAAGTAGCACTGTCTTTAAAAAATGCATCATTAAGTTTAAACAATTTATTCAATCCCGCTATAAATAACTGTCACAATAATGCTGTCATTCCCAAGTCCTCATCGGAGCCTCTCGCAATCTCCCGCCAGAAACAGTTCAATCGCTATCAGCAGGGCCTCGGATAGAAACTTTCCAAATTATTCACTTGATGATACTTTGTGTGATGCACAATCTGAC
Source organism: Sinohyriopsis cumingii (assembly GCA_028554795.2). Lineage (NCBI taxonomy): Eukaryota > Metazoa > Mollusca > Bivalvia > Unionida > Unionidae > Sinohyriopsis > Sinohyriopsis cumingii. Next base: position 137,255,786 of record CM068824.1, read on the forward strand.
AAATGCACAATAGCTGTAAATCTCATATTTGGGTCTGCTGCCCCCATGCGTCAAAGACTTCGTGTTATTAACAACAATATTAGTGAAAATGAGTAACTGCCGTTATATACGAACCTTTCATAAATCTGATATTCAAGCGGATTTCATCTTTTCAAAAAGATGACATTCGGTTTATGACTGAAGACGAAGTTCCTATCAGAAAAGTTGATATCTTAAGTAATTTCGTTTTTTTTTCAGTTATATTCTGGGTTTTCATAATTTTGTTCTGAACATTTAAAGGTACATGAAAAATATAAATATCTTAGTAGTTCAATCTTGTTGACCATACCAGAAGATTCGGAATATGATTCGATACTTCGCGTCTCGTAATAATCTGAAATTTTCTAACGCCGACAATTAGATGTGATCTAAAAATCAAGATCTTGATATTTTTTATTAAAAAAACTTAATAATAAGCAAAACTTTGATGGAGTTGCATTAAAAATATAGAATGTGAAGAAACAATGAAACATACAACATTTATATGTAAATGTGATACATAAAAAATGTGGATGTAAAATGTGATACACCAAACATTTACATGTAAAATGTGATACACCAAACATTTGTATGTAAAATGTGATACACCAAACATTTGCATGTAAAATGTGATACACCAAACATTTGTATGTAAAATGTGATACACCAATCATTTGTATGGAATTTGTGATACACAAAACATTTTTGGTAAAATGTGTTATACCAAACAGTTGCATATAAAATGTGATACACCAAACAATTGTACGCAAAATGTGATACACCAAATATTTGTATATAAAAATGTGATACACCAAACGTTTGTATGTACAATTTGACACACATTTGTGGTTACATGTAATACACCCAGCATTTATGGTAATATGCGATACAACCAACATTTGTGGTAAAATGTGAACCACCGAACATTTGCGGTAAAATAATCAATATACTGGTTTATAAGTTGGCTCCAGCTGCAAACAACATTGACCGTAATCTGCCATCGCATAGCACACCGGCACATACGGGTCTATATTGTTTGTTCTACTAATTGCTCTCATATAACTTCATAGACCCATATCTACCAACACATCATGCGACTTTACTTTGGGATTTATGAAGTTTGCTATTGAAGCTGATTTATAAGCCAGTACGTACTGTAAATTGAAAAGTATTTAACTATCTTATAATTTTAAAATCTTCGTGATACTAATTCACATTAGTGTTCGAATTTAATATTTGTTCCGCAATTACATCTAAATCCAATTATGTCCAAGTCCAATTATACCCTAGTCCAATTTTATCCTAGTCGTTTGCATGCAGAGTGCTGGAGTATTTAGCGTTTAGATGACAAAATGAAACTTTAAAATTAATGTCTTTCACAAGATAAATACCCTTCGTTACGAAGTGTTTGAAATTCACCGCCATTAGCTAAATACTATTGCATTCAGACCAATCGTCGGCATGCAAGAGAGTATAATGGTGTTTGTTTATCAAACCATCCCCTTTTCTTGACAATGCCTTCCTTGGTATAATCGTCGTAAATTGAACATAGAAATACTTCAAAATTCTATATTCTTGAGAACTGGAATTCTGCATATAAATTGTACCCAGTGATGTATTCTGCACAGCCATGTTTTTTTTTTTTTTTTTTTTTTTTTTTTTTTTTTTTTTTTTTTTTACTGAAACAAAATAACTTGTTACTTTGCATTAAAAGGGTAAACATTGGATTTATTAACATGGTATAGCTGTGACTTTAAAAATCTGCACACATTGACAGTCTTGGCTACATTGGCAGCCACCTATTTTTAAAACTTCAATTTAACGAGGTCAGACTGCACTCAGAGACCAATGATGTCAGACTGCACTCAGACACCAACGAGGTCAGACTGCACTCAGAGACCAATGATGTCAGACTGCACTCAGACACCAACGAGGTCAGACTGCACTTAGTAACTAACACATGAACCCTTTCATTTGTACATTTCTGTGTATTTTCACTCACATTCTATATTCCTATGTATTCATTGTGGTTGGCAATTGCAATTATTCATCTTTAAAGTTCTTCATATTCAAACTGAAAAGAAAATTAATCACTGGTGAAAAGCTAGATCAGTAGTTAAGATTATAAAAGTCCGTTCTTTTCTTTCCGCGAAATAGTTTTTTTTAGAAATCTGTTTACATTTTACAGATCGTAATACTAAATATAAGTAGTATTATTAAGTATGAAAAGATTTGTGTACGCTGAGTTACATTTATCAAGCACAAATCATCGTAATCCAGATTTACATTTGTTGTTCATTACATAAGTGATTTATGTGTAGTGTTCATTACATCAGTGAGTTATGTGTTTCGTTCATTATATCAGTTAATTAAGGAAATCATTGCACCTGTTACATAAACCTACTACACATAAGGGTCTGGTCGGGTTTCTGACGCGTTACGATTGATGCCAGACACATCAAAGAATACCTTATTTGCACAGGTATTAAAGGACGGCATTCACATGTAAATCAAGCCATGACATTTAATTATCTGGAGCCGATGGTTGGTGATTGCTAAACTTATTTTCACACATGTGATATTTTTTTTTTTTTAAAGTTTGTGTCATTTAAATGATTTTTATATAACACAAATTAAATACTTTTTCGATATTGTATATACCGAAAGGTAAACTCTGAATAAATATTTCTTAACGTTGATAATTGTAGTAAATTTTTTCGGAGAAAACTTTGCTTCAGTAACAGTTTAGAGTCTGTCCTGTTTTCTTGTATATGTATAATGCAAATATATACTGTTTGATCTGAGTACCATTCCAAAGTAGAGTTGATTGTTATATTCGTAACGAGCGAATTCAAACTGTTTGATCTGGTACCAGTCCTAAAGGTGTTGAGGGTTTATTTTCATTTATATTTATCTAATTTGAGAAATGCTGTCAACATACGGTACTAAAAAATCTCTTCTGAATATTTAAATTTATTTGTTTCAAGCAAAAATATTTCTCTGTGATGTGATGTGATGTGATTTTGATTTTTAACGTAGCTTTAACAATTTTTCAGTCATATCGCTACGATGTCTGCAATGTGCCATTTTATAGTGATGTCTAGCACTGAGGCATCATGTCCCACCCAGTCACATTATCCTGACACCAGGCCGACCAGTCCTAACACTAACTTCTTAATGCTGAACGCCAAGCGAGGCAGCTATTAGTACCATTTTTGTAAGCCTCTTGTATGACTCGGCCGGGGATTGAACCCACGACCTCCCGCATCCGAGGCGGACGCTCTAACCACTAGGCCACCGGAGCCGTCAAAAGCAAAACTATTTCTCTGTAAATAGCATTAAATAGAAGTAGTTTTGTGCCAGAATAATTTCATATGTATTAAAGAGTATGTTAACCTATGTGATTCGAAATGCAGGATATAATGTAAGTCGTCTATCTAAACCACGCCAGCGTCTAGCGTATAATGCTTCATGGATCTTATCAGCGTCTAGTGTGTAAACGTTCAATGATCTCATCAGCGTCTAGTGTGTAATGCTTTATTGATCTTATCAGCGTCAAGCGCCTAAAGCTTCTTTAATCTTATCAGCGACTAGCCTGTAATGCTCATTGGATCTTAACGGCGTCTAGTGTGTAATGCTTCAATGATCTTATCAGCGTCTAGAGTATAATGATTTATTGATCTTATCAGCGTCTAGTGTGTAACGCTCATTGGATCTGATCAGCGTTAAGTGTGTAAGGCTTCATTAATCTTATCGGCGTCAAGTGTGTAATGCCTCATTGATCTTATCAGCATCTAGTGTGTAATGCTTCATTGCTCTTATTACCTTCTAGTGTGTAATGCCTCTTTGATCTTATCAGCGTCTAGTGTGTAATGCTTCTTTGATCGTATCAGCGTCTAGTGTGTAATGCTTTATTGATCTTATAAGCGTCTATTGTGTTATGCTTCTTTGATCGTATCAGCGTCTAGTGTGTAATGCTTCATTGCTCTTATAGAGAACCAATGAACCATAGATCAATGATGCATATTCGCAATATGTTTTGGTTTAGTCCATTTTTTCTAAGCTGTTCAATGTTTATTCAGAAAAATGAAAATGGCCGCCTCATTGAGTCCTTACATACGCGGATTAAACCCAAAGGATGGTCTGCAGATGATCACATTAAACTTTTAAAATTAAATATACATCACACTCTAAACGATGACAATGACCACAAAATAGTGAAGTGATGATAATGTGGGAAGCGATGTTTGCGTATACTATTTACGGGGACAGATCCATAAATATTGTGAAGGGGGAGCCTATTAAGCCCCAGAATCTCCTCAATCTCAAGAAAAGGGGCAATTGAACATGAACTCTTTTGGTTTACATTTTCTGCCAAATTTTCTTTTGCCACTTGAAATCATAAACAAAATTGGGAAACGGAATTCTCAATGAATTGGAAAGCTAAGGTATCTTTTGGGATACACAATTAGCAGCTGAAGAGAAAATAAACTTCGTTATTATATGTTTGCTATTTATAAAGTTATGTTTCATATTATATCTTTTGTTAGTTCTAAAGTTATCTTAGACAAGTGTACTGCTCGCAATATCAAAAGGAACAAAAACACACTGATCCAATAATTAGTCTTAACACAAATCTGTTTAGATTAGTACCGTGACAATGTCAAAATAATCAACTAATTTAAGTAAACGCCATGACAATTTCACAATAATCAACCAGTCTAAGTTAAGCCCTGACAGTGACTAAATAATCAATCAAGCAGAGTAAATGTCTTCCTCTACCATTTAATGTAGGAGTTCTTATATATTCTAATAAATTTGGAGTTAGCGCATTTGTTTACAGCTCTCCGTTTTAAGGATTTAATAGATTTTTGTGATTATTTGTTTGATTATGGGAAGTAAGTCTTCAGGAATTAGTCCACAGACCGAAATAATTAGCCAATTACTAGGTGCAAACGTCACGGAGTGAAGTGTTAGTGAGTTTCCATGATGCCATGGTTTACCTTTGGTGAATTGACATTAGAGCCGCATGAGTGTCCCTGAGTTCAGTAGTCCCTATCCAAATCTAATTGTGTAAATTGATTGTATAACTCCAGGTGCAGTATTAACGATTGGAGACTGATAAATTATACGATAGACTAAACGAGAAGGAACTGTTCCTCTGTCAGCAGGCGCCGTTTATTGTTACCATGGTGTTAAATATGGCGCAAAGTCATAGGCGAAATGTGGCTTAAAAATCCTGATATGACTGACCTTAGGTGGCACAGTGAAAATAGTTCCCTGTATTAGGTGGTTGAGTTATATAGTTTTACGGCGTGAAACGCTGGTGGTAAGTTAATGAAGACAAACCATGCAGTTGTGCGGTTGACAGACAAATGGAAAGTTGTGAGATGTGAGGTCTTGTATTAATTAGAACAGAATTATTTATAACATTTACATGTTCGATTTTCCAGTTTACAACAGTACTTATATGGGAGTCTTTGGAATCAGGAGGAAATGTATGACTCCTGGCGGGATTTGGGCCAGGGTTTGACATCGCTCGGTCAAGAAACTCCTTTGGATATTATAATATAAAGAGCTGGATAGTTTTTATACTAAAGAATGAATTGAAAATGGTATAAATGTTTTAAACTAATTACCTAGTCGAAAAGATATGTAAAACAATGTAGGAAAATGATTAGTTTATTTTGACTATCGAAAGGACGTCAGATTTAAGTTTACAATAAACGTAAATACATTGCTGAAAACTGTTTGTATTTTGCATTTCTTTGTACAATTTTCTTTCTGATATACATTTTCAAGATTCATTCATTAAAGTAACACTGAGACATAATAAGATTCACTTATATCTTACGTGAATGTGGCTAGGTTAACATGAATTTTTTTTTGTATTCAGTGACTCTAAATCAAACAAAATTTATAGGTTCTTGTATGTTAAATCGTGTTATGATTATTGATGTTAAGTTCACAAAAGAAAATGATAAAAAGGAAACTAAACGTATTTATTCTGAGTATCCTACAATGTATATGCACTTCTCTCTTCATGCACGTGTCGTTGCTGACTGTATATTAGTAGCTTATAGTTTATATTCTGTAGCTAGAGTTATATTTATTCGGCTTTAATTCATTACACTTGTGTAAACCTGGTGCATAATAGAAATACAAATTCATATGTTATTAAAACACATTTTGCTGCCATGTTTGAATTTCCACCATTGTCTTATGACGTTATTGTTTGCATTTAAATCTGACGGATTCCTTTGGTTTCATTCCCTCAATGCCTTCAAAGGTAATTTTGACTGAGGACAGGTTTCCGCCAAAATATACTGTATGTAGAAATGCTTGAAACTTTGTAATATCTGTTGACTTAAGCATTTTTAAAACAAAAATTGAAGATGAATCCCCTGCCCCGCTTTCTCTTTTCATAGGTTTATCATCTGCACCATTTTTTTTGTTTTCGCCCTCACCTTTTGTTTACGATGTTTAAAATAAAATATGGCGGAAAAAGGGAATTGTTAGACTAATGAAAAGTAAATGTGCTAACATTCGTTTTACCCCAACCATCAACAATATTTCCTGATTGGAGTCATTCGCCCAATGACGACCTGTGAATGTGTTTACAAGCCTTGATTATAGAAATACCCCAATGATCATATGGGAGTGTTTGTGGCAAGCACTGAATAGAGTCACTCCCCCAATGCTCATCTGGGAGAGTGTTGAAAAGCCTTGATTAGAGTCACTCCCCCAATGCTCATCTGGGAGAGTGTTGAAAAGCCTTGATTAGAGTCGATCCCCCAATGATCATATGGGACTGTGTTGGCCAGCCCCGATTAGAATTAATCCCCAATTATCATCTGGGAGTGCGTTGAAAAGCCCTGATTAGAGTCAATCCCCCAATGATCATCCGGGAATGTGTTGAAAAGCCCTGATTAGAGTCATTCCCCCAATGATCATCTGGGAGCGTGTTGTCAAGCACTGAGAGTAAAAACTGTATATTCAATATGCAATACTATCTAAGAGTTTCCTCGACTTTTATTTCAAACTATATCGACAATGTTAAGACTTTATTTTCTTAAAAGAAGTAACAAAAGGAGAGAAAACGAACGAGTTTCGTGAAATTCAACACGTAATTGAATTCCCTTGAATACAAAGCTAAAATTTAAAATGAACTCTCAGTATTATGATTAAATCCCAGCCAGTCCTAGAAGTGTTATTACAAGTCCTAAAGTATAAAGCATTGAGAATGAATTCCAGTAGTGTTCCGAATGTATTCCAAGTTTTATTGTGATGATTTGCCAATAACATGGAATAGTGTTGATGTGCTAACAGACTTAATTTATCACAATGATATAGTAGATAATGTCTCTAAATGGATTAACAATATTTCAAAATTAGTGATTTAGTCCGAAAATATTAATGAATACTTTGTAATCGCAACGAATATTTCAAAGAAAATAAATCCTCTAAAATTAACATTCAACGTAGCAAAAAGACTGATTCCACTTCGGATGTTAAGATAAGAATGTATACTCGTAATATAAGCAAACTTAACATAAACATCGTTAACCCCTTACATAAATATCGTTACCCCTTACATAAATATCGTTACCCCCTTACATAAATATCGTTACCCCCTTACATAAATATCGTTATCCCTTGGGGAGCCATCACACGGAGCACAATTCATTTTTTCTAAAAGTGCATTGTCTTCTGTATAAGGCGTCAAACATCTAGATTTTGAGCTCAGTAAAACTGGGAAACAGTACAAGAAGAAATGAGGATAATATAAAAATGTAAGGAACAATACAATGCCCAGGATGAGGGTGTAGAGTTCATTTATAGAATATTCTAAATTGTCAACAAGATCACGTCTGTTACTAAAATTTCTTACAGAGCATGACAAGCACCAGGTGCATCAGGAATTCCATGGGAAAATAAATGTCGTGAACTCACACTGCAGTCTACATACATGTTAAAAGTAGTGTACAAACATGTTAGAAGTAGTCTACAGACATGTTAGAAGTAGTCTACAGACATGTTAGAAGTAGTCTACACACACGGAATTATTTGATGACTTAAACATGGCAAATTGTATTGAGTTTAGTTTTCTTCTACTCTGCATTGGAGTTTTTATGTTAGGCCACATTGATGGTTTTAATGACCTCAATGACTAAACTCAAGTACCATGACCTGGTTTTGACCATGTAAACAGTATTATGGGATCTCGATGACTAACCTCAAATACAATGATCCGGGTTTTAACCATGTAAACAGTATTATGGGATCTCGATGACTAACCTCAAATACAATGATCTGGGTTTTACCGTGTAAACAGTATTATGGGGTCTCAAAGACTAAACTCAAGTACATGATCCGGGCTTTACCGTGTAAACAGTATTATAGTATTTAAATGGCTAGACACAAGTACACTGGTTTAGTTTTGAATGTGTAAACAGTATTAGGGGATCTCATTGACTAAACTCAAGTACACGATTTGGTTTTGACCGTGTAAACAATATTAGAGGATATCATTGACTAATCTCAGGTAGGCCTACATGATTTGGTTTTGAATGTGCAAACAGTTTTAAGGGATCTCAGTGGCTAAACTCAACTACATGATCTGGTTTTCAATGTATAAACAGTATGAAGGGATCCCATTGACTAAACTTAAGTGCAATAATTTGGTTTTGAATGTGTAAATATTATTAGGGGATCTCATTAACTAAACTCAAAAACATGAGTTGGTTTTAACCGTGTAAACAGTGTTAGGGGAACTCAATGGCTACTTTCAAGTACAATAATTTGGCTTTGAATGTGCAAACAGTATTATGGGATTTTATTGACTAAACTCAAGTACATGTTTTGGTTTTAAATGTGCAAGCAGTTTCAGGGGATCGCAATGATTAAATTCAATACATGATTTGGCTTTGAATGTGTAAACAGTATTAGGGGATGGCAATGACTAAACACAAGTACATGATCTGGTTTTTAATGTCTAAACGGTATTATGGGATCTCGTTGACTAAACTCAAGTACATGTTTTGGTTTTAAATGTGCAAACAGTTTTAGGGATCGCAATGATTAAATTCAATACATGATTTGGCTTTGACCGTGTAAACAGTATTGTGGGTTCTCATAGGCTAAACACAAGTACATGATTTGGTTTTTGAATGTCCAAACAGTTTTAAGGGATCTCATTGACTAAACACAAGTACATGATTTGGTTTTGAATGTGCAAACAGTTTAAGGGGATCGCAAAGTCTAAACTCAAGTACATGATATGTGAACACTTACACGTGTAAAAAGACTTTGATTAATTGACGTCTTTATGTATGATGTGATCTTGAAAAAAGACAAAACCACGTGGTCTTTTTAAAGTCAATCCTCTAGCATTGCCACATTTTTCTGATTCTAAAAGCGAAATTTTTAATTATATTTGCATAATGCTCTTCCGTCTTCAAGGTTTTGTGCAAAACACTATGTAACGAATTGCTCCTCGCAGAAAGCATGCATCTGCAGAACCGTAAACAATACTGTAATAAAATCTTATTTCATGTTCCGGTGAACCCCATATACAAGCTTGGTTTAAATGTAAACTTACTGAAGTAAATAAACTCACCTTTGTTCACAGAAGAATGTCGACAAAATCACGTCTCCCGAACTGACAGAATTTTATCCGACTACAGCATATTTATGCGGTAAATATGTGATGCAAATCTGACTCAAAAAGAGGTTTGTTTACGTCTTCCGTACAGTCTAATGTTCCAAATCAAATACTGCAAATATCCGGTCACAAATACATTACAGTAAATATGCGTATAAATTTCTGCATCCAGTGATCTAAAGGAAATATCGAAACAATGTTATGTTTAGTTGTGATGCGATGTAGGCCAACTCAAACCGGTAATGTGCACCGTATCAAACAATCTGACATCACACGCATTGCACATTTTGCGTTGACGAATGTTTTGTCTTTTGTAAAATGTTCTGTTTATTTGGATGGACGCTTATTCTTTGATTTATAGTTATAAAAATGTATAATATACTTTCACTATTTCAGCTTTGTTTGGGACTATTTTCTACGCACAACATAACACAAATTATTCGTTCTTCTTTCTATCTATACAATTTTTACTGAAATAAAACTGATAAAAAGAATCTCATATGGGTAAAGATTAAATATTTAATTTCTGAAACTCGTTAAATAATGTCCAGCGTTTGCTCGCCAAGGCTCGCAAAATCTGGACATTATGCAACTCGTTTCATAAATTCGATATTAAATCGCTACCCTTTTGAGATCCTCTACTTATCACATAGTCAGTTCAGTTTTCCTATAGTATGTGCAGTTTCATATGTTTGATATTACCACACGTTAAAATATCACTTTATTTAAATCTGATTTGTCCAAATAAGGCCATGACATCATTGCACAGTATCCTCTTTGCTAATTTGCTGCGATCGTGGAAAAGCTTTTTTAACCCTGCCTTCTAGAGTTTTTGTACTGAATGAACCTTTTTGGCCGCCATTGTTTGATTCGACTCGGAAAAGGGAATTGGCGAAAAATCGTCTCTTTTGCTTCAATATGGCCAATTTACCTCTACAGGGGTTTGTTATATCTAATGTAACATATCATAACATGAAAAATGGCTATAACCCCCAGGACAAGAACAATAACAAGTAAAACTACGGGTATTGCCCAGGTGATAGCTGGGGTGGGGGTGGGGATGAAAGGGCAGTATATATGTAGCATATCATTCAATCTATATACAAGCGTGGTTTAAATGTGAACTTAAGAAGCAAATAAACTCAGCTTTGTTCACAGAAAAATTTAGACATAAACGGGTCTGATAGAACTTTATCCAACCATAGTATATTTACGCGGTAAATATGCAAGTCCGACTCAAAAAGAGATTTGTTTCCGTCTTCCGTACAGTCTAATGTTCCAAATCAAATACCGCAAAAATCCGGCCACAACTACATTACAGCAAATACGTTTATTTCTGCATCCAGTAATATTCTTTTCACAAACGTACTGCAACAATGTACTTGTTTAGTTGTGATGTAGAATTTCAAGGTCATTGCTGGCACCGTGTTGTGTTTGCCAATTCAAACCGTTACTGTGCACCGTATCAGACGAGGTGACATCATCCGCACTGGGCATTTTGTGTTTACACATTATTTTGTCTTTGTCAAATGTTCTGTTTATTTGGATGCACGCTTACTCTTTAATTTATAGCTAGCAAAAATGTATAATCTACTTTTACTGTTTCAACTTTGTTTGGGACTATTTGTGATGCACAACAAATGTAAGGAACAGCGTCCGTCAGAATGAGCTAAGTTGTTCACTCTTCTTTCTATCTAAACATTTCTACTTTATTAAATATGTGTGATAAAAAGAATCTCAAATGGGTAATGATTAAATATTGAATTTATGAAACTCGTTTAATAATGTCCAGTGTTTGCTCGCAAAAGCTGGACATTCTTCAACTCGTTTCATAAATTCAATATGACATCATTACTCGTTTGAGATCCTCTATTTATGTAACACGTGTAATAACACCCCATGACGCCACAAATTAAATCATAACGTCGTGCAAAAGAAAGCATAACTAGAGAAAAACTCAAAGAAAATTCACAACACTATTTTTCGCTTTGGTCAAATAAAATCATTAGTTTTCGTCATGCAATGATTAGAACCTTCATTTGTTTTGATTTGAAATTAAAGTTATCACACTCGTAGAATAATTTCATTATTTTGCTCATTGAGGTTGACAAAATGCAGAAATTATTGGACTCGTTTGATAAATTTCATTTGAAACAAGAACTTATGTAAGATCCTGTGTTTATTTTGCAAAGCAAAGTCAATATAAACTTGACCCTCACCCTCTCCAAAGCATACTAAATTTACACTTAACCAGTACCCTCTGCAAAAATAATTATGACAGCAGAGAACTCGTTAGCTCATCATTTAACCCTGTGCCTACGTCTGGATTATTATTGTTGATATATATATATATATATATATATATATATATATATATATATATATATATATATATATATATATATATATATATATATATATATATGACAAATTCCCACTAAATCAAAATGCTATTTGTCAACCTAATTTTACAGTTACGAAAGGTTTCTCTATTTCAGAAGAATTGATATAATGTCAATATTACGTATGAGATAAAACGGTCAATAAGCTAAATTGTTCGTTTATATCTTCTTCTTTGTCTCTTTTTCAATTGATGGCGTTCTTTGCAGAATCAGATTCTGTTCAAGCAGTTCATTTTTTCCATTATAAATTGCACGAGAAAATGCGTTTTTGTTTCAAAAGAAATTCATTATTTCCAACAGACAACATTTCTCAAACATATTGCAATGACAGGTAGTCAGATGTCATCTACCAAACGATTTTGGTTTATGTTTCTCTAGCATAATCAAGAATATATTCCGTGTGTCTGTCGCCTGCTTAATATGCTGTTTAGTGTTATTAATATCCATTAAAACTAAAATAAATTTGTAACCAGTTTTTTTAATGGTAATGGTTATAACCATGTTCCGACAGATGCTGTGTTATCATTCTTTTCCATTGTTCTGGTCTGTAAATGTAGCGACATGACCCAGAGCGTCAAAATGTTTTAACCGAGTTTTCAAATCGTTCGTATTTCGTAATTTTATCTTTTGCGCTAGAAAAGACTCCATTTTTTGTCTTAGATATCAATTGTATTTGTCAATATTCGTTATCTAGTAAGGCGTATTGTCGGTTACATAATGCATTGACATTAAAATTTGAATACATTTATTTATATCTATCATTCGTTTAACTTTATGACAACGTCTGTCCTGAAATATATTTATTTATTGCATTTACCCCTAGCTGGTATCAACACATTTGTTAAACTTCTGAATCGCAGGGCTGTCATTGAAGTGTACAAGTAACATTATCTGGGATATGAAAAAAAGGCCTGGTGCATTAAGTTTATCTACTTTATCAAATTGACGAAGTATACATAAGTCATTCGACAAGAGACAAACTATTTCGTAAAGTAAATGAAAATAATATTCATGCAATTCACATCACTTAATCTTTTCCGTTTGTCTAAATCACACTCATTAAGTTCAAACCACAAGTCCTTTTGGTAGCCGAACACAAAATTCTCAACCACATCAAAACTTTATCCTACCGCAATCGTTGAAATGTCACAAAAATCACTCCTCTTTAAAATTCTATTTTATATTGCGGCATTAATACAGCAATTATAATTGAAAATTACAAATTGTATGTATGTTTTCTACTTTCCTTCTCAAACCATTTAAATCTGACAAATATGAACTAAAAATGTCACAGGAAGGAAACTGTTAAAAAAGTATAAAACAAATCAAAGTGAGGAATCTCACCCGATGATATGCGATAGTAGGCGGACAAGAATGGTACAGTTAAGGGATAGCCATCGTACAGTTATCGGATAGCATCGTACAGTTATCGGAAAACGATCGTACAGTTATCGGAAAGCCACATTTCTGTAGTTTTCGGCAGTGCTAACCATACTGGAATTGTTTGCAGTAATCATTTGCCAGTCTGTTTACATCTCGTGTTTGTGTTATTACTTGATAACTATATGACTTTCCACTCGAAATGGTTTTTATTTCTCCATCAATGAATCTTGTTTGTCTTGTTGCCATATGCAAGTTCCGTTTATCATATTCCAAGGAAGTCTCCATGGCTTCATTTCCAGTTCATTGGTTAATGAGCAGTAACTACCATATAAAAATGACAAGCGTTTCTTCGATTACTGAAATGGATTTGAGATATTGTCAATTGCAATCGGAGTGTTACTGACAATTCGAAATGCTGGTCATGTTACTGATATATGGCATATCGACGAAGCAGGCAGATTGAATAATAATGAGGAACGAAATGTCAGAAGTCACTCTAAATGAAATAAATAGTTCGAGACATATAAAACAAGATTGGAAACGTGAAAATGTCAAGAAGTCCACACAATGGTAAACAAAATGGTTGTATTACAATAAAAGGCACCCCAGTGCTTAAAATAATGAACTCTATTATATCATTCAAAATTCTCATATTTCTACGCAATACAAATAGTAGATTGATCTTTTGTGATGTCACCAATATTAATAAAGATTTATTATTTTTTCAGGTCTGCATAATACGTACAGAGAAAGACAATAATCGAGTTCAAATGTATCACTTTACTTTTCCTCCATGTTTGCTTTCGCCAATTCAGAAGGTTTCTGTTCATGGTTCTAGCTAATATATTTTAAAATAGTACACTACATTTTAGTTTGGATTATATACAGCTTTTGAAATTAAAGGTTTTAAATTTTGCATTTATTTATTTGTGTATTTATATTTTTATTTTAAATTAACATTTTTTTGTTGCATTGATTCACTGATTATTAAGCAAGTCCTTTGGACCCATAGCAATTTAACTGCAAATAGTTAATTTCTTAAGTCAGATGGGCAAATTCTCTCTGCGAGGGTTTAGTGCAGTTTCGCAGTGTACTGTTCTTTTCCGGATGATTTCTTTTTGTGGTCTGATTTTGTTCTGCATCCATGTATATTTCTGTCTATGAGGAGTCCAATATATTTTGCTAGCACATGTTAATTATTCCAGGCGTCAATGACTGTAATTCAAAAGAATTATTCCTTCTATATGTCTTCGATAAAGTTACTCTGGAGTCAGGTTTGAATAAACCTTCTTGTAATTTTTCAGATTCCATCCATTGTTTTTGCCTACTTGTACTGAGAAGTTGCTGTATTTGTTTAATATTGCTTATAAATATGCATTTAATGCAGTTTGTATGTGTACACGTGAATCTTGAAGAGAACTTAATGAACAAGAAACAACTAAAAACTCACAGAAAAGTGTTTGTTGTCACTGAATCATTTCAGTTTCAGCACTTCTTCATATCTATCTATCTATCTATCTATCTATCTATCTATCTATCTATCTATCTATCTATCTATATATATATATATATATATATATATATATATATATATATATATATATATATATATATATAGAGAGAGAGAGAGAGAGAGAGAGAGAGAGAGAGAGAGAGAGAGAGAGAGAGATTAAATCAGAGAGAGACAGAGAGAGTTTATTGTAGGTGGTACCATTACTAAAAGCTGAATAATGACTTAGATCAAGTGGATATATAAACTTAATCGCGAGCGTCTGAAGTTGATTCTAAATCAATTAATAATTTGCACACATTAATCATTAGTGGCGTATGAAAATAACGATAAAAAGTATTAATAATCCCCATTTTCCATATGAATTTATAATGGTACACATTTTCATCAGAATCCTTTTTGCTTTCTGTTACCCTCTCCTCTGTCATGCATAACGGACAAACTACTCAGAAATGAGGAGTGAGAGAGAAAAGGAATTTGGGCTGGAGTAATCCCTTGAAACAGAAATTACACCAAGTAACCTACAAGAATATCTTTGGTCGTAACGATATGTGTGCACTTTCTTTGGGATCTGTCTACAGTGTTTATCAATGATGCAAGTTGCAAACCATGTCGACATTATACGGTAAATTGCTCGGTTACTTGGTACACATACTGTGATGCATTTAATGTTTCTTGTTGTTTCTTGTTGTTTCTTAAAACATACTATAATGATCTAAAAATCGATTATAAATAATGAAATATGAAAATGTCCAAGGACCTCTCTCTCTCTCTCTTTCTTTCTCTCTCTCTCTCTCTCTGGACCATCGTAGCAAGATACGGGCTAAAGTCTGTGAAAAGACTAGCGTAGATGATTTTCGTTTGTATTATCCCACGATGTCTCTAGACTTATGAATGATGGTAAACGTTAAGTAAAACCGACCAAAGGACGAGAGAGAGAGACAGACAGACAGACAGACAGAGACAGACAGAGACATGCTTTTGTAGTGCTCTACTTTTATCATTAAAACAATCCTTCATGTCGAAATCATAGGTGTGTATTATATTGATTTACCCAGTGTGAAGAAAAATAGAAACTATAAACGAAAACAATCAACTTATCAATATGCAAAGGTAATTGTGAATAGCCACAAAGGCATATAACTACATTCTATGCAAAGGTAATTGTGAATAGCCACAAAGGCATAGAACTACATTCTGTAGCGGACACACTAGGGATGTGAACAGTTAATTCACTCGGTCAATACGCAGCTACCTGTAGTATATCTTAACTCCGTTCAAAATGCAAATATATGTATTTGTATGTGATATAAATAAACAAATATGTACAGTAGGTACACTGTATCAGTGATATACCACTCGTTGTGTAAAGTTTTCATTAGAAGGAAACTCAGTAAGCCTCGTTTCCTTTTGATGAAAAATGTATACATCTCGTGGTATAGCATCGATACATAGTACATACTCTACTTATCGTCTCTCTTTCTTATATATATATATATATATATATATATATATATATATATATATATATATATATATATATATATATATATATATATATATATATATATATATACTTCAGACGAGCTTGAGCTTGAAAGGCAATCATCTCACGATTATAGCGGGGAAACGGACAGGGCATTGAATGCGATGTTTAATAAATATAAAAGACCAAGCTGAAGCTCGTCTGAAGTACCACGGCACATCCACAATGCTTGCCCTGGCTATGCTGTAACTCAGTACAAGTCCTAGATCGAGAATAAACCTGGTCTGAGCGGGGATGGGTGGGTTAAGGAATAAATCTACATCCGTGCGCACAAACCGACGCTGAACAGGGACGGGGACCGTTACAACCTGCCGCATATATCTGACAATCCTTTAACATCGCTCTCCATTCCATCGGGCGATGTTGACAGTCAGTAGAGATTAAACCAGCCTGCTGGTGAAGTCGTTAGCGTGAGGATGAAAGCTTCAGTTTAGCTTTCTCTATATTGTTTGTGTATGTGATTGAAAATCTAGAGAAATCGTCAAATATGAATATTAATGCTACAAGCTTTCACCAAAGATACTGATGTAAACATGTAATGCTAGTCCAGGCTGTCAGTCCACAATGTAGAAATGTGAAAAAATACAGATCGATACAAACTGGAATTAGTCGTACAGTTCGAATTGGAAAAAAATTAATGAAATAATAGAAACCCATATGTTTAGCTTGTATTATTATACACCTATTTTGCCTAATGATTAAGTAAAAACACAAATATGTCACCATCGATTTGATAATAATGTCCCTCGAATTTCTTCCAGTTCTTCATTTATCACGAAGATATTTTGCGATTAACTTTAAATATCATTAAGTGATGAAGATAAGTGGAACAATAAAATGACATGTGCTTAAAATTAATAATCTTCGTCCCATAAAAGTATTATATCATACCGTATCAAACCCTAAGTTAAAACGGCATCTTGATTAAATATATCAATATGTACCCGAAATAAAAAATAAAGGTTACTTTTATAGTATACCTCTCTGAATTTTAAGAGCTAGACATCACCTTGCAATGTTTCGTACCGATACGGTGACAGGTGAGTATTTATCATTCATCGACCTAGCCATTCAAGGCAACAAAATTGTTCAAAATGTAGATTTATAGCTAGTCAATTGCAAGACATCAAACACTATCGGATGAAACGTGAGCACGTGAAATGTTCAAGTACAAAAACTTTTCGAACAAGTTTGACTTCTTCAAAACTGATATGATAAGATTCTTTATGTAGGCTCAGACCCGGCCAACTATTCCACTTCCTGTCAATGGTGACACCATTAAAGTCAGTTCTCTGACTCGTTTACATGGGACAATGAAGTTTGATGCTTAATGAAGCACGTGTGACTTGACCAGAGTAATATTCAATGATATTAAATATTAGGACAACACTTAATGCTTGATACATTGTCTTTCAGTGTTATCGGCTCTAAAAATAATGAATGTTTAAGATAGGTACTTTTATTTTCAGCAATTGACAACGTTTCTTCATTTCTTTCAAGTGCAGGAATGATTTCAGATTTATGTCTAATTTTGCCATTATGTGGCTACCTCTATTACATCTACTAACTCTACAGAATCAACATCTGCTGATTTAAATAGAACCTTATCCTCCAAAATTTATATACTTGCTTTTATCGAATCATTGTAGATTGATCTTGTATTTTTTAAGAGATTTTGTTTATTGTGCTGTAAATTTAGCCGAATAAAAATGTATTTATCCACCCACATCAAAACGTAACTTACTCCTTCATCGTACAATTGTAAATATCTTACTATCAGATTTGATACTGCTTGTTCCGACGTTATCATCATTGTAAGTAATCCACAAAAATGTACGTTTCTAATGCGAAGTTTATATCCCTTTTAATGTTTGAAATCAATAAATACACACTTTTATTCCCTTTAAAATATTCATGGACACATCTAGTTTTTTTCACTATATTGTACTACATTGTAAAGACATAAGGATTGTCTCTAGGCTTGGTTGGTTTCATGTTAAACACGTGAACTATTTCTGTTAACGCTATGAAAAATCTTGAACTCATTACAATGTAGTTTTGTGTCATTATTTGTGTTGTACATAAATATTTCACATTCGTACTTCCACTATTATTGTGGACATACGCGTCATCATTTTATTAGCAGAAATCACAAACCTGTGTCTACAGTGAGTCAATGTCAAGATTTTGATCTAGAATTGACTTTTTCACCTCTTGCGAGTTATGACCCACATATCAACGTGTATTCCTATTTTTACCTATACTCCATAACATTTTACTTGCAAAATGAGATTTTATTATCTGCAGTCCAGTTTGACTTCTATTTGGTTTGATTTATTGATGTTTTCCTATCGCACTAAGAGCGTGTTAAAATGTGCCACGCGAGCAATTTTACAGTAAAGTATATTTTGTCTGTACTGGAATTACGGTTTCTCGAAATTTCTTCATGCATTTATTTATTTATATGTGACGATGTTCATTCAAAAGAGATTGTGTTATTTTCAATGTCAGTATTCGCTACACCTACTGTTAAAATAACAATTAGTCTCAATTCACCCGTCACACCTGTACAAGTCTCCGTCTTGCCAGTATCTTCATGTGGGTCAGTGGTTCTTATCTGAGGTTTTCCTCCACAAGTTATACAGGCCGCCGTGTATGGCTACATTGCGTTAAACCCAGAAAAAAACGACAATGCGGTCCTATCTGCTTGATATGGAAATGTTCGTGTCCATTCTTTTGTCTTTGGCTTAAATTAATTAATATTTGACTCTCTGTATTCAAGTACGATGTTAAACCTATTTCAAGATAAGATCCGAAATAAATTCTCTTAATTTACTCTAAATGCACTTGTAAACTGAACACATTTTCCGTTAGTGACAGCATCAACCAAGCGGAATATTTGTCCATCATATTTTTAATTTTATTTTCAAGTTCACTAAAGTATATTGTTTATTAATCGATCCCAAATTCGTTTCGGTCTAAGGAATCGTGTCAAATAGATCTTTTGGGCATTAGAAGCAGCGCAAATGCTTAACAAGATAAGTTTTCCAGATCATGAATTTCACTGAGTCGTAAATGTTATATGCAGATATGAGCTTGTGAAGTTAGCAGCTTGCTGGTAACCAAACAACATAAATAATGTTCGACTTAGAGGGCACCTTTGAAATGTAATGATAATAATTCAACCCTAATCACTGACCGCGCAAAGATAAGATGAACAGAGATAACCTTTCTACATTTTCAGAAGTCATTTACTATTTTGCAGACCCACATTTGAAGTACTCATTATTCGTAAATATCAATGATATTACTCCATTATAAAATGACAAATGAACAAAGTTACCATAATTTAGAGCTTACATTTACACAAAATAGCCATTACATACCCAAAATGTAAAGATGTTCATCCATTTGGTGTTTGAGATTTTGAAATTTATTGACATCTCGCATATATTGTGGTCGAGAAAGCAAGAAACGATTCGTGACCACAGAACACATGTATATCTCCTGCTATTAGAGAGTACATTATTTAAAGCAACTCCATTTGTTTGTAGTTGCTGTTTATATATACATTGTGTAATAAACTGACAGCGAACACTGCAAAACTAGTTTCTCACAAGCCTAAGCGCTTTCGACTCAGAGTCTCAGTCAAAGGCAAACACAAAAGAAAGACATGATGAACAATAGACACTAAAAGCGCTACAATAATTACAAAAGTTGACATAACTATTTCTACAGGAATAGATGGCTTTAGCTTGACAAATGCTGTTGTGTATTTATTTATATAGACCTACACTACAAATGGATGAGCCATTATTGTTTCTTTTTGTATACTTGTGTAACCGTAAATTCTATCCAGACTATTTCATTGTTTTGATAGTAAGTATAGGCAAATGACTGAGTAACGAGCAAAAGGAAATAAAAACATTTTCAATGTTAATGTACTGCCCGTTAAAAAGATGGTGATGTTATTTGCTCGTGGTTGTCTTTTTATGGTCTTCTTTAGTTAGGCCGCTTGGTTGCAGTTCTAAAGCAGCGTATCCAGTAAGATTCATATTTTTCCTGGTTTCGGAACTCCAGTTGGGGTTGTGAGCAATTGCAATTATGTTACATCACTGAAAGCGTGGTAAGGGGAGGAGACGTGTTCTGAAACTGAACTTCTGTCTAGCTTTCTTCTGATCCGATCAGATCTGTGAAGATTTATTATCTTTTGTAACGTTTCAGTTTTTCCGACATCCTGAAGGCTACCTATTTTATATGTGATGTGATAAATGGCATTCAGTTTTCCATGTTCTGTTTGGACTAAGTAAGTGGATTATTTCGCTTGTTGCTGTGCTAGAGTATATGCTGCATCATATGTTGACAAGTTGTGCAACTTTATTTCACCACAGGGACCCGAATAAATGACAATATTTCTAAATACGTGTCTGCGATTGCCCAAAAAGTATAAAAATAATAAAAATGTATGTGTGTCTTGTTGATAGTCCTCTAAGACATCTGCAAGGTATTATTGAATGTCGTTCAGAATACCTTTCAGTGAAAATATTTTTACTGAGTTGTTTATTAATTATGCATATATATTTCTCACATAGAGAGAAACCAAAAAAATGTGCAGGATTGATAAAAAATAATCATGCCACCTTTAGCTCAACAAGAATACTTAGAAAAATAAAGAATTTAAACTGCTTGTCATTTTTCGTGTTTTTTGTTACGAAATTGAATGTTAAGTGTCAATGTTTGTCCTTGGATTTTAGTTATATCTAACAGATTATTAAGGCGTCAAAATAACGTCCATGTAACAGTTTGACTTGAGTTTACCCTCTGAAACTCGATGCATAAAACATATACGTCAATGCATGTTCGTTTTGATGTGTCTTTACTTTATGAAAGTCAATACATAATACCCAAATGTCCTTGCATGTTCTTTTTCATATGACTTTACATTGTGAAAATCAAATATATAACACCTAAACGTCTATTAATATTCATTTTGGTATAGCTTGACTCTATGAAAGTCAATACATAATACCCAAACGTCCTTGCATGTTCTTTTTAATATGACTTTACATTGTCAAAATCAAATACATAACACCTAAACGTCTTTGAATATTCATTTTGATATAGCTTGATTCTGTGAAGGCCAATACATAATGCCAAAACTTTCTTGCATATTGTTTGTTATATATGACTTTACTATGTGAAAGTCACAAAATACCCAATCGTCCTTGCATGTTCGTCCTTGCATATTCGTCCTTGCGTATTCGATTTTCATATGACTTAACGCTGTAAAATATTAGTGACAACCAATCTTCAGATTTGATATTTGTTTCAGAAGTAAAAAGAGAAATGTGATTAACTGGTCTAATAACATGTTGGATCCTTGATGCGTTAAAAGCAATGTCTGCGTTCATTGGTGTCAAGCTGATGCGTCCGTATTCTAAGTTTTCCTAACTAAAACACATATATCGTTTCACACCGAGACAGCATCGTCCAAAATATGAAATTGGCGGCCATGCAATAATCAGAAAATAATGCAATCATATGGATCTTGATGAAGAGTAAATGAAGTGTCTGGGTTAGGTCTGGCAAATCAGTTACTTTGCTTTTTTTACATTTCTGATAGTGAGACTGGTGCTAAAACTGAAGACTTTCGAGGTTGTGGTAGGTAGCGGATATCAGTTAATTTGGTTTCTTTACATTTCTGATAGTTAGACTGATGTTAATATTGCAGACTGTTGAGGTTGTGGTAGGTAGTGGAAATCAGTTACATTGGTGTTTTACATTTCTGATAGTAAGACTGATGCTACAAATGCAGACTGTTAGGCGTTGTCTCAAGTAACGCACATCAGTTATTTTGTCTTGCACAGCTGAAATAAATGATCAAAGTTTAACTGAGTTACTAAACATTTACAAAGGAAACACCGTGTTAAATATATGCAATTGTTTTTATCTTTCGAATATACTTCTTTCGATCCCATTATTACTTTATGAGTACAGCATGCTTTTTTAGTCATCTTTTATTAGTTGCCTCTAATGCGATCAACACAAGACGTAAACGACCCCAAAATAACAACCTCTCCCGTCCTAAAAACCATCTACTACAAATATAGTTAAAACTTATACAAAAAAATAGAACTATATATATATATATATATATATATATATATATATATATATATATATATATATATATATATATATATATAATGTTACTTGTTTAGCCTCGAATAAACAGTAACACAAGAAAAAGTAAAAAAAACAACAAGCTTTGAAAATACAATAATTAATTTCCCTGTAAAAATTCTGTAAAATTGAAAAAATATGAACTTATGGTTTTATGAATCAAATCCAAACATAATCCAAGAATAATCCACGAATAAAATTTTAGGAGTCCTAATAATAAAATGTTCTAATTATTTCAAGTTCGAGTCCCGACGAAGAATCCAAGATGGAAGACGATTGCGTATGCTGTAATCTGTAGTGTTGAAGTCTACAGTTTTTTGTAGAAACAAGAACTATCATTCCGTTTTGGAAATCTGAATAAATAATTTTATAAAAGCTGTGTTTGTTCAAGAATTTCACATGAGCACACGTATTTTCCAGGAAAAAAAGAATTAATCCTTTTTGAATCCAAGTAATTTGAAATAACTACAAACAGCACGACATACACCTTCCAGTGTAAAGGAAAAGCCCAGCTACTACTGAGAATATCTCTCCAAAACAAAGGTTATATCGTATTCTAAAACGAAAAAAGGACGGTCTCGTGATCATGTTCCAGAACCTCGTCGAAATTATGTACTTGTTAAAGATCACATACACCCAGTGTGGCCTGACGAAAACCAATCATTTTATTTTACGGAATAAAAAAAAATTGTTTATATCTTAAACACGTAGTCCCAACATGACCTCGACAACAACCAGTCATTTTAAAATAATAATAGAACTTATTTACGTGGTTGCTACTAATTTTGAATCAATGTCAGGATTTAGATCAACACCTGGTGTTTACAAAACGAACAGTCAACATCAAACTATTTTCTGAAAAAGTATCATCTCTAGTGAATAAATTTACATTACAATAGCATGTAATGATACAAAGATTAAAAGATTAAAAATCTGACAAACAATTAAATTGAAATAAATATATATAAAATTAGATATAATTAAATCAAATATACATAACATATATGTATATATATATATATATATATATATATATATATATATATATATATATATATATATATATATATATATATATATATATATATATATATATATATATATATATATATATATATATATATATATATAATGCAACTAATATGTAACTTTGGTAAAATGATGTACGTAATCTACATAACTTTGGAAATAATTGTTTCAGGTGACCTCATTGCAACATAATACAATATCGAAACATAATTTTTTTTTAAAAGCAGTTAGATTGCATACATTTCTTTTGCAGGCACCAAACCTTACAGATACCTAGGAAAAAGCGATAAAACTAAATTGCAATATAGAGACTGGAAGAAAAGAAGCTGTTATTCTATATTGTGTAAAACAGTGTACGACTAAATAGTCTACAGTGATGTAGGACTACAGCGACTGGTAAATGAAATTTGAAATTGTCATGAGTAGACTTCTTAAATGGGGACCAAATTTTCAACTGAAGAGTTGTTATACAGCATGCTATTATTATCTATCAAACCCACAACGAACGGTAAATGATAGTTAGAATGATCTTCGGGTGTGACATGCTAATTCCTAATTTATTAGTCACAAATGTGGAGAGATATAGAAGATATCGTGTAGGAATACTGCTTTCTATAAAGGGTCGTTGTTTGAAGGTTAGATACACATGTCAAGCTACATCAATTACATTTACTTGGATCTAAAATGTTACTTTTAAGTTTTGTAGATGTACTTAGTCCACTTAGCTTTTTGTCCATGCATATACTTTGCAAATTTTATAAATGATACAATCAAGTAACATAAAGTTTGAAACAGATAATGGATTAAATAAAATATATTATTCTATTACATTTTATTTCATATCATCTTTCGAGTGTTCCAGGTCAGACCTTCCCGTCTTTCTCTTCTTTCTTCTTATAACTTGCTGAACCAAACATGTCTACTGTTTGTGTTTGACGCTTTAATTTAATCGATTGTAAGTCTTGTATTCATCCTCTCATGTACTCTATTATTGGTTTTAGGCACAATCTTCCTCTACAGTATAATTTCAAGACAAAACTGACTATTTTATGTTTTTCATCTCCTGATGGCTTTGTGTTTTGTGTATTGGATTCGTGTAAGGGTGACTGGATTTTGCATATTGTGGACAATTCCACGTATCACTGGACGATTGTGAGAAACATCTGCACTGTTTGTACATCTGACCAATGTATAGAGGGGAGATTTAGTCACGAATAGCTACTTATGTAGTCGCTGACTATTTCTCTCTAAAAGTTAATATTACTACTTTGACTATTATCAGTTCATTTTAGCTTCTAGTCCATGTAAGTTTGCAAGGCGTTTAGTGCGCTGAAAATCAAAAATCAGACATATACCCAACCCAGCACAAGATAAGAGATAAAATATAAATTAATTATAAGTGCATCTGTTCAGCTGCAGATATGATGTGGCCCTCTAAGAGACTGCTCGACAAAGCAAATGAAATGATTGTGTCTACGCTAGAAAAGAAAACACATCTTTTATATCATCAAAAAAAGCTAAAACCACAAATGAGATACACGTAGTAAGCATTAAAATACAGGTGAGCTATATTCATCCATTGGAATTGTACCAGAACGAAGACGAACACTGTGAGTAATGAAACTTGATCAATAAAAATACTATCAAAGGTAATAATGCTGTATATAAATTAAAATATAATACAAACATCAAAAGTAAATTCACATCGTTGAGTAACGGATATTTTTATCTGGCGCTAAATACAAATATTTCATTTTTTTTTTCAAATCCAAGTTTCATGTCAAGATGAACATATGAAAACAATTCACGAGGGACATAACTACGTCACTAGTTCTTATTATATTTATACCTTGATTTCCGTCTTATGAATCTGTGTACAGATGAGAATTAATTAATAAGTCGGCATGCAGGTGTGTCTGCTACGCACTGATGCCTATACCACAACACTGTAACATTATCTTTTGGTGATATGTGCATGGTAGAGACGGTATAAGGATTGGTGCTTTTAGACACAGCGATATGTGACGTTTGCCTGCGGACCCTGGTTCAAATCTCTGGGAGTACGATTTGAAATGATCTAACCTGGATGGCAATGCCATCTTATTTGTATTGCTTCTTGGCTTTTTCCATAATATATGTTATGTATAGATGTATTTTATAATTGACCTTAGTAAAAAAAAAGCAAATTCATAGTGTATCTGACTAGGGGCATTGATAATGTAACCAACATCAGCGAATATTTCTCTGTGCGTAGAGACTTAATATTAGGATCATTATCAATGGAGGCAAACATTGTATGCTAATATGAGTCTAGTAATCTCCATGGATATACCTGTTGTACTTGGTATTTGCCATGTATTTTTTGTAATTTTAGTAATAGACGTTATATTGTTAACAAATTAGAATGTTATAAAAAATGAAATGTTGACCGTCTTACTGGTTCTATTCTTGCATCTGAGTTTCTTTATCATGTTGGTTACTTGCAAAATTATTTATTCTTGCCTTCACATCTTATTGTTGTGTTCAGACATTCCTTTAGAAGAAATCATTTATTCACTGGAAATACAAAGTGCTGGTCAATATATTCCTTGACACAAACATTAAAGTAATAGAGGAAAATGAGGATTTTGGCTCAAAGGTCCATGGAATAATCACATCAAGTACAAAATTACTTTTTCGTAACCCTGATAAGAATAATGTCTTTAAGGTTTCTGACATAAAAATCTCAAAACATCATTTACCTACTGAGACATATGTCTCATAGGTGACGTATCTGATTGAATATTTGAGTCGAAAACCTTAAAGATAATATTATAAACAACGGTCATTAAAATGTGATTTTGTATTTAATGTGATGATTTTAGGTCCTTTAAATCAGAATCACTTGTTTTTATTTACAACTACATTACAGTTCGATAAATTGTTTATTCGATTCTTTATATGTTTCTATACAAAATTTATTTAAAGAACTTTAATAATATTATCTCAATTGTCACTAACACAAATTAACCTGATATGTTCTTTTATATCGATTTTCATGATATCAATTGTACAGAACTCCAGAATGAAATTGTCCATGTCATACTTAACTCCGCGCAAACAAGATCTAATCTAATCTAACAATGTTTTATAAGTTACACTTGCTACTTTACAAGCATTCTTTTGTTTCCAATCTTGATTCAATTTTTTTAATGCTGTTGATAAACTAACACCAATTTCAGAAATGCTTAGAAAAATGGATTTAACATTACTCCGCTAGAAAATATAGCAGAGCCAGTCAACAACATCGGTAAATAAGAATTTACTCGTAAAATATTTCCACAGTGTTTATAAAACGAAATTTATACAACAAAGTGTCTTATACTCTTTGCTGATGGGTCCTCATGTGGCTGATGAGTCCGATACGAGGCGCATCTGTCCTGGAGCAGTGTGTACATTTGAGGCATGGGTTGGTTCTTAAAGTCGAGGTCTTCCTGCGTTCCCTGGCAACGGCGACTTTCGTTCTGCGGGCATCCTCGAAGGTTTTGCACCCAATACTAACAGCATGCACACCAACCAGGTCTATCCTTGGCGCAGGAGGTCAGTCACAGATATTGATCAGCATCTCAGGCTGTCCTTGATGGAGTCTTTGAATCTTTTCTTCGGGCTACCAATTTTTCTGTGTCCTCTAGATAGAGCTTCAAACAAAATTTGACGTGGCATTCGAGACTCATCCATACGGTTGACATGACCCGTCCACTGGAGTTAGACTCATATGACCATCGCTTCAATACTGGTTAAGCCTACTCTGTTCAGCACTTCTAGGTTCTTTACGCTGTATTGCCATCTGACGCCCATAATCCAGCGCAGGGCTCTCGTGTGGAAGCGCTCAAGTTGCTTCATGTTCTTACTGTATGTTGTCCAGGTCTCACATGCATATATGAGGATTGTTAACACAACTGTTTTATATACCTTTATCTTGGTGGACAGTTTGATATTCCTGTGACTCAACACGCGAGAGCGGAGACGTCCTAGTGATTGATAGGCGATGATGACCCGTGCCGTCATCTCTTTGTCTAGCGATTCATCGGAAGATATGATGCTTCCAAGATACTTGGAGTGATCAACAGCTTTCAGCTGGGTGTCTTCGATAGACACAATCGAGAAGGGGGCGAGCTCTGGCGCCTGGGACAGGTTGGTGAAGTACCTCTGTCTTGTTCAGACTGATATTGTGTCCGAAGAGTCTCGAGCTTTCTGCTAAGAGAGTAATAATATATGGAGATCTGCTTCTGTGTGTGCCATTAAAGAACATATATCCGAGAAAAGCTCTTCAAGAATAAGTTTCTCCATTGTTTTGGACCGGGTATTCAGTCGGCAAAGGTCAAAGAGAGAGCCACCCAGTCTGATATTTACACTTCTTTCTGGAGATCACGTGTAGTTTGGTTCAGGACACATGTGAAGAATAGGTTTAATAATGTTGGTGCAAGAACGCAACCCTGTTTCACTCCGTTAGAATCGTTGAATGGCTTAGAGACATACCCCTTGTAGAGAACAAATACGGTCATGCCGTCGTGGAACGGTCGGATCATCTTAATGAGCTTCCTATGACAACCGAGTCGTGCTAAGATGACCCATATTACATCTCTGTTGTCCGTATTGAAGTCCTTTGTGAGGTCTATGAAAACACAGTAGAAGTTCATGTTTTTAAAAATACGATGAATAAAATAAAATCTTATTTTTCATTATCGCGTAACAGAAGATGTAATGTTGTACTTTATCGTGAAGCAGCTAAAGACAAATGCAACTTTTTTATTTGATAAATTTGGACGAGACCCAGCCAAAATATTTCGTTGTTGTAATAACAAATTTCTGTAACCAAATTATGTAAAGTTAATTAATAACAATGGATTAACAAAAAAATTGATTTGCTACAAAAGTGCTTTGACAAGAGTCGCGTTCAAAATGAATGTGCAGGAATAACGTCAAGGGTAACTTGCTGCGGCAGAAGACTTTTTTTTTTAAAGCCAATAACCGAAGCAGTACTTGGTTAGCAGCCAGAGACATCTGCACTATTAGCTGAAGAACTTAACCGAATGCAGGAGAATAGTATGTTAGGAGAATTAAAAGAACATCAAAAACTGGAAACAGAAAAAACTACTGAACAGATTGCCGAAAAAAGTGAAACCGAAAAAAATAGTATCAGACTGATTCAGCGACAACAACAATGAATAACTGATGAAACTAAACCATCTGTTGACGATTATAGTGAGGCAATAAGAAATAAAATCTTCAGATAACTCATAAGACATGCTATACAAATAATAACTCAAAAAGAATATGAAAAATGTATTGAAAAATATTAGTAGAAATATTGGATGATCTTGATAATATTCAAAATTGGGAGAACAAAAAATACAAAAATTCTAATGAATTAATGGAAAAAAATTAATTTAGATGGATATAATGCACGCAGTATTGAGTATGAAGTTAATGTTATTGAATTAGCTAATAATATTTTAGAATGCGTAGCGCTGTTATTACTGATGTTATGATTAAAACAGCTGATAAGTATATAGAGAGAGTGTATGGAAAAGACTGGAAGTTCCATAAGTTGTTCAAAGATGTTGATTACAAAAGTGATATATTATCTGTACATAATCGATTAGGATTAGGTGTGAAAGTTCGTCAACACCAGAAAGGAGTGTTTGACTTATGCTACAAATATCATCAAAGGAAGCAGGTAAAGTTAGTGCTGAAATCGACAACAACATTGTAGATATGTTTGATCACCTTCGTGCAAATAGATTTTTAAAATCAGGCGAATATGAGATTTAACACAACGATCTTATTATTTCACAAGATTTTATCCAACACAAAATGTTTTGCCACACAAATCTGCGTGGAGTAAAAAAAATACAAAGATGTTGTCAAGTACACTACTACTTGATTCATCCCAAACGACCTCAGACAGTGCAATTTTTTCTGTTAACTACAATCCACCAATACAAATTAATCCTGATTTACAATCTGAGATCGGATTAATTCCCGCTATACGGCATGGCATTTCATCACAAATGTGAAAACAAACATCAGTGATGATGATATCACGTGCAATCCTGGCGCAGAGGCAACGCTGTCGACGTCGTTTAGAATTCCACAAGATGCGTATAACGCTACTGATCTTAAGAACAAAATTAAGGAATTAACCACAAAAATAGCGCCGTCTCTGACAAATGTGAGTTAACGTCAAATTATAACAGAATGCACGCAAGAATCACGTTAAAATAATGTATTAATTGACTTTTTACCAGCAACAATCATTGCATCTGTGCTTGGATTTAATAATCAGCAGTATGGAGCAGTTGCCGAACAAACAATATCTTACGATGAAAATACTGCCGTAAATATAACACAATTAAACACAATTCTGAGTAATTGCTCAATGGCATCTGGTTCTTATTAAACAGTTTTTCACCAGACGTTATACGTTGATCGTAATTGCAGGTTACTCAGCGACATGTAAGATATTATCTTCTTAATCTTGAATCACAAATATCAGGTATAAAGATACATCTTACAGATCAATCAGGGAGACAACTTGATCTTAATAAAGAAATTGTCACGTCCTATTTATATATTCGACTCTTTCAGGAAACACAGTTTTGTAAGATATCTGTCAAACGCATCTTGATGGGCAATATTGAATAAAAATAAAACAGAACAAGTTATCAAAGGACAATCGTAGTAGGTTTCTTTGGTAACACATGTTCAAAGATTGTTGAAAATTTACCGCGAATTGCACATAAAATTTCTCCAATTGCAATTGACGCATCGAAAGCTTTACTACTGGAGCCGCGTCTTCAGCAGGTGCTGCGGACGGACAAATGATCGCTGGTACGATAAAAGGGACAATACAGAATGTATCGCCAATATAGAACAAGTAATTTCAACTATTGCTTCAGATACTAAAATGGCGACGATAGCCATAGCAAAGAGATTGTTTTCACCAAAAGGTGAACACGTTATCCGCAAGCTGGTAAGTAAAACAAAACTGGATATTCTAGTTTTCTAAGTGTTATGCCACACAATTTTGTGTGGCGATTTCAAATGCAAATGTCAGTTAAAAATTATCTTGATCTTACCAAAAAAAATTGATATTGGTTATATTGCAACTGAATTTGGGTTGGTTGAATATCTCGAGGAAAATTCAAATTGAACCAAATAAAGCTGGAGTTTAGATATTTAATACTCGTGACGAAGATATGTTTCTCTTACCGCACAAGGCTGTGCTTGAAGTGCGCAGTCAAATCTAAGACTGAGCTGGTGGTGCTAATGCTGCTTACACTGAAATGGCACTTGTGAACAATTGTTGGAGCTTGTTTAGAAGTGCACGATACCAGCTAGCCAATCAGACTGTTGAGGATATTTCATTGCATTTGCCAGTTGCAAGTTCAATTCTTAACATTGTTTGTACAGCGATGATTATTCTAGAGCTGTTGCAACAAATGTGATGTGGCTTAAAGACACTGGAAATGGTTACTAACTTTAGGCGAATTTATTTCAGGAGGTGCTTTTACATATGGTACTGCCGCTGCTGAAGATCTTGCGACCGTTATAAATTTTCTTATAAAGAATGCTGCAAATTTTCGTATTTGACGCAATCGTTGTGAGAACCTTGCTGACAAAAGCGTGTAATAATCTTGTAAAAACACCATCAGATGGAGCTGCAAATGTTGTAGCTATGTTAAATTTGATTAATGGAGTTATTAGTCCACTTAATTAGATATCTAACGATGGATATGCCAAAGGAAAAGCGTTTTCCGCATAATCACGTCAAATAATAATGATTTTGCCGTTGAGCACAATTGTTGTATTTTGTCTAGACTAAAACAAGGTATTTCGTAGGCTAAAACATATATTTATCTGAATCCAGCATTACATTCCGATTGTTTGATTCGAGCTGGTGGCGCCTACGCACAATTTCGGATTTCAATACTTGCTTTTTAGATTCCGCGAATTATACCATCTGCTAGCAAACCAATAGAGCTTTACTCATTGCTTGCATCGTTCACGAAAAATATTGTTTTTCAGCAAAATGAAATATACCAAGCAGCAATTCCAAATACACTTGATTACACATGGCATATTACTATTGCTCCTAGCAAACTACTGTCAAACGTTGGTTTGTTGTTTTTCAGGAGCAGGCTCAGCGTGGTAATCACGGACAAAAAAAAACCGCAGTATTTGTAACGCTGATGTTAGACCAGTTTTGGCGAGAATCAACTGAAAACAATATCCCAAACAAGAAATCGAGTGCAACTTTTAACTAAGACGCTAACAGATATGTAACTCGAACATACATGAACTTGATGGAAGCATTGTAAACATATCAGGACGCTGATAGCGGATCCCAAATCTCTACTGAAGAATTTTGAGTTTTGTATCCAATATTTTACTTTGACGTTAGTAAGCACAGCAAAAGAGTTATTAGATCAACGGCATATATTGAAGCAACTTTCACACTTGGCGCTGCTCCTATTGCAGAATTAAATGTTTATGCTCTTGTTGTTAGTGATTATTGCTTACAATTGGCACAACCAATGGCAAACTGACTGTACAGGTTTAAAATGGTTTTGAAAGCATGTATAATGATGACAGCAAAGTATACTGTAAAGGAAATATAGTTGACCCAAGGACAAGTTAGGAAATTAGCAACTTCAATCCCAAAACGACATGCAGTTTCGCTTAAAATAAATCCAGTCTCCAAAACTTGCACACAATCAAAACTGAAGTTAACAAAACAAAAAATAACTAAATTTGATAAAGGAAACCGTTTGTGTTAAAGTTGTCATTGTCACAAGTAACGGTAATAGTCAAGCATGGTGGGTTCCTTCGACCAGCACTTGCAAGGATAGTCCAAACAGTATTGCAGAAGCTGTTGCTGGTTTGAGGAACATAAGGCATATCAGTAGCATCAGGCGCAATAACAGGTGCACCTAAAAAAGTATTATTTGGGGATGGAATCAAAAACGTTTTGTCTACCAATAACAAATAAAATGATACAGAGAAAAAAGACAACATTAAGAACAAACGGTTCGTCGCGAAAGTCGCCAGCAAAAAACAAAAGAAAGATCCATCGGACCACTACTTGCGGGAAAAGCTGGCAGGAAATTGCCGAAACTGTGGGGATTCGGATGTCGCGGACAAATGGTTCCGGTTATGAGATGCTAAACGCTTTAAGTAACTATGAAATATTTATTAAATTTAAAAAATGTCATGGAGTTCATGCTAAAGACGAACTTGATACAGCGGCAGCAGATGCATCAGTCGTAATTAATATACAAGTTTTAATTGACGGATATGGCACGCATTGGGTTGCAGTTTACAATAATAAATTGTTTGATTCATTTGGTCTGCCACACATTGATATCGTCAAAAATGTATCAACTGAACTATGATAAAATAAACTATTCTTCCAATCAAATGCAACCAGCTGGAACTTCTGTGTGCGGATGTTGTTGTGTTATGTTTATCAAACAAATGTCCAGATCATCAACGGCGTCGGACAATAATGTTTCAAAGTTTTATTTTACAGTCTGACAAACAATCTTCTAGTTCTAATTATATGCTAGCAATTAATTTTGTATGACAAGTATAAATCGCAGTAATCAACAACATAGTGTCTAAAATGTAAAACTAAAACTGAATCACAGGCTGGACCAATACAATTAAAGAAAACAACAAGAAACAAGAAAAAGAAAAGACTAAAAACAACAAAATAATGTTAAAAGGTATCTGCGCGATCTGCGGTAGAAGAGAAAGTATATTTCATAAAGCAACACTCGCGGTGTTAGGTTCAGGAAAAGACATAATTCCACTAATGACAACTACAGGCGATACAATTATTCTTGTAGATGATTTATTTTGTAAAATCTATTTTTGCAGAATAAAATCAGTCTGATGTCTTATTTTTATAGCAAAACAATTTGTTTTGTGCAACAGAATAAACTAAAATGAAGTCATCGTATGAAGGAGATTTCAACTATGATAAAGATCTTTATTTATATAATGATAAAATTGTTGCTTGCTGCCAGCCCTGGGGTCAAAGTGAAATAATCTGAGCTGGATTGAAATACATACATTCATTGGCAAATTATCAAAGCCAAGAGGCGGTTGGACACTGCCAGGACATAAATATACTCCGATGGATCAACAATCCACTACCTACAAGATCCTTATAATCAAGTTGATTCAATAGCAATGCGGGATGATATTTATTATCGGGATGCAGAGCGTCCTGACAACAAACAAGATAAGCATGGCTGTGATGAAATAATGTTAAAGCAATTGCGCGATATTAAACCAAATGGGTTGCGAGAACGAATTGACAGAAAGCGTGTTCAGGGCTTAATTCGAGT
This sequence comes from Sinohyriopsis cumingii, assembly GCA_028554795.2. Classification (NCBI taxonomy): domain Eukaryota; kingdom Metazoa; phylum Mollusca; class Bivalvia; order Unionida; family Unionidae; genus Sinohyriopsis; species Sinohyriopsis cumingii. The sequence goes on from CM068824.1 coordinate 137,289,918, forward strand.
AAAATATAGACTAGGGTTTGGAAAGCCTCGCTTCGGTAGAGATTAGTTCGGAGAGTCTCATCAAAATCAACTTGCAAACCGAAAGAGAAGTTTCCGCCACGTAAAGTTGTAGCAAACGCTGTTGATGAGGGATGAGCGATAGGTCTATTACATATGTCAAACCTCAGATTATTGGCAGAGCTGATGGCGCTAAAAAAAATTAATGATATTGATGTTTCAGGTAAATACGCTTTTAGCATAAAAGCCGCAGATGAAACTGGAACTTCAATAACAGACGCATTAAAACAGATAATTGTTGAAACAGAAAGAACACCCAAATAAAATTTGGATGATCACGGAGCAGAATGTTTAACAAAATGTTTGCAGTTTCTCAATCAGAATAATATTAAAACATATATTACTGGAAATGAGGACGAAAGCGTTATCGTTGTGCAATTTAATCTGACACAAAACGAAAAATCCACAAACATCTGACAATGAAAAACACAAATAGATACCTCGATGAACTTTAGCAAATTGTCAACAAATTCAATAACACAAAACACAGAACGATAATAATGGCCTCGAACGACGCAATTAAAAATGGGAGTTGTTCGAATTCTATATTAGCAAACGAAACTATGTATCGTAGACATAGATTTTAAAATTGGGTATAAGGTTAGAATTTCTTTAACAAAAAAAAACGTTTGTAAACGTTTTTCTACAAGCTAGACCGAATAAGTATTTTTTGTTGAAAAGATTCTAATGACTATTCCTGTTACATTCTCGCTAAAAGATTTATCAGGGGAACAAGTCATAGGCTGTTTTCATGAGCAAGAAGGTCAGCTTACAAAGCAAGATATATTTGTTATTGAGAAAGTGATTGCGAAAAAGGTTTTTTTTTGTCAAATGGCGTCGATACAGCAAAACATTTAGCAGTTGGATACCAACTTGTGAAGTTTTAAAACTTCATGAGCTCAACATTGTGAGATGTTTTTGTAGATTTCTTCATAACTTTGTAAGACAGATTTACTATTAACTGGCTTACCTAACGATATTAAATATCGTCGGCGATTGTCAGTTATCATCATCGGGCTAAATATCTTGACAAATACAAAATCACTTTTATATTTTTCTGTCGACCTGGAATCTTGACACCTAAAAATGGTTTTATCAGCTGCCAAAACAATTGATTCTCGGGCACTGCAACATTAAATATTTTTTGTAAAATATGATACTTAACATTATATTGGCCGATTGTCGGTCTTCCATAAATTTTGTTATCAACGACGGCGTTTTTGTTTCTTCACCCACATCATCAAGAACTTCTCTGCTGGTGATTATGTTATCAGGAACTTCGTTATTGGTGAATAGGTCGCTGGTATTTGCTTTGACAATTCGTCAGACGGTGTGCTGTTTAAAAACGTGAGTCTTTCGAGTAGATTCATATTATAATTAACGTTTGTCTAATTAACTAAAATAATAATGGACAAGAAAAGATAATGTGAAAAAGCAAAAAAAATTTTTACAAATATGAGCTTGACAATGCTATACGAAATATCTTTATCAGTGATGAAAATATTAGTCTTCTTCTGTTAAACAACGGACCTTATGACGTGCTACTAACCAAATCAGGGAAAGGACAATTGCAAAAAAATATTTGTCATATAATGTATGATTAAGAAGATATCGTGTTATGGTGCTATAGCTTTATTAGTAGAGGCGAACTTGAGAAAATCTTACAAGAAGTTTAGTCATCATCCTACCGGAAGACTATTCTGTCAAATGTTGATTTTGATGTTGCCAGATTATTAATACCATCTGCAACAAACTTTACTAGCATTGTATTTATTTTAAAGTATTTCGCAGCAGCTGATATTGAATAAAACTTCTTTTCCTCGCTTGTTGCAGTGTTTATTGCAACGATATTATTAGCAGATTTAAAATTAACAACACCACCTCCTCCTTTCTTCAGTTTTCCCTGTTGAGTAACAAGATGTTGTTGGTGTGTTTTATCAAAACCCCAGGTGGATCCAGTCTTTGAAATGCATCAAACACAAACATAGGCTACAATAACCAACAAGATATGTTTTTATTTCTACTATATTTATTTTAAGATATCCAGTGTTTTGTAATCTACCTAATACTTTTTTTGTTTTTTGTTTCTTGCAATTGCTTTGTCAGAGTATTCGTAAAGATCAAACACAGGATCTGGTTGAAATTAAACTTGTCTTATCTACGTGTTTAGGCTCGAATAAACCGTAATACAAGAAAGAGAGAAAACAACAAGCTTTGAAAAATTTAGCAAATAATTTATTTGCTTGGACAAATAGTGTGAAAAAAATGGGACAAAAGGAACTTACGGTTTTCAGAATCAAATCCTAAAATAATCCAAGAATAATCGACGAATAAAATTTTAGAGGTAATAATAATGAAATATTTTAATGACTTCAACTTCGAATCCGATGAAGAATCCAAGAATGAAGGCGATGACGATTACTGTATTCTTTATGGTGTTGGAATGTCTACAGTTCTGTGTTATTCACAAACAATATTCTGGTGTTGGAAATCCGAATAAATTGTTTCAGAAACGTCTTTTTTCAAGAATTCTGTATGAGCACCCAAACTATTTCCAGATAAACGAATTAATCTGTTAGAATCCAAATTATCTGAATAAACTATAAAATAAAATTCCCAAAACGACACAACAAAAAAAAAAACAACTTTACGTCCCAGTGTTTAGGAGCCCGCCTGAGAGTTCTCTCTATAAGCATCACTATTAAAACTATGCAATGCGCAATTTCGGAGATGCCTAATTGTGAAATAGAGAAGCACGTGATCATTTTTACATATACAAAATCACGTAGCCCAAGTATGACCTTGAAAAAAAACAGTCATTTTACTCCGAGAAAAGAGTTGTTTACTTCACTACAAACTATGTACAAGTCGAGGGTCAAGCAACCAACACAGCCTCGATCTGAGCCTTATTATTCCCACAATAAAATTAAATTAAAAATCTTGTTCACGTGACTGTTAATAATTTTGAATTAAGGTCGGGAACCAGGTCAGCTTTATTTACAAAAATTAACAGTCAAGGTCAAACTATCGAGTTCCTAGTCATAAGAACTACATTATTTTGACATATAATGAAATTAAAAAATGAAAAGATTTGAAAACTTACAAACAGTTAAATCAAATATAAATTATATCAAATATGCATAACTCTTGCAAAGACAAGCTTTCAATGTTATCATCAGTAACTGCATCATTAATATGATACACTCTCTGCCCTTCTAGAATGTCTCCTGAAATGACGAGTAGATGAAGTGTTTTATGGTAACATTTCCGTTCGATTGTTGTCTGCATCTGATTTTACCATAATCTTATAACCAGCTGTCGTGGCTTTATCAAACAGTTTTCCGTATTTGCTGTTTATCACTGACCCTAACATACTTCTAGCGTATTAGTCGCAGTTGTGATGCACGTTTTTATGCTCTTGCTCGTTTGCTCTTGTTATTAATGCTTTGTCATTATTTTTATAAGTAAAATGTTTGTTAAGCTGTTTATATATTGATCAAATATAATATATAACAATGCTGAAGTCACGTGATATTGCAAAAATGAGCCTTATCGGAGAATCTATACAAAAATAGCTAAAGCTTTTGCTGGATTTGATGACAGATAGATTTGATAACCAAATTGTTCTGGCAAATTGTACCTCTATATATCTTTTTCATCTGCTATAAGCAACTATGAAACGTGAACTTGAAAGGCATACATGTTTAAAAATCCTAGTGCAGCACCACGTTTTATTTTTAAAATTATGTTTCTGGAGATTCTGCTAACAACGATAATAAAGTTATTAACGAAGAAATTGCAAATCATTTTATTAACGCAGAATCCAAGCATGTTTTGCCAGGAACTAATCTTTCGTTACTAGTTGATAAAATACAAAAAGGAAATTTGAAGAAAGATAGAAGAATTTACCGAATCAAGTTGGGGTTGGAAGTTTGAGATTATGTCTGAAATATTATTTCACACGATGAATTATAATATATCACACGGTAGTTCATACACTGACCTGTCGCAGAGAATGAAAACCAAAAAATGGTATATTAACGTCAAAACTTTGATAACAAATGCTTCCAGTGGGCTATTCTTTCCGCGATGTTTTCAGCAGAAAACAAACGCCAATCGTGGTGATAAGTACCTTAGTTATGTTACAAAATTAAAATTTATTGGTATTGAATTTCCCGTTGCAGAAAGTCAAAGTTTGAAATGCAAACAAAATTATTTATGTTAATGTATTTGGCCTTGGCGAGCACGTAGAGGTCTATCCGATACATTTCCGAAACAGCCTCACAATCAATATAAACCTGCTGTTTTATAACACTCATTACGTATTGACAAACAAATTCAACAGACTTGTTGGCAGACAGTACAACAAACATAATAACAAAACATATTTTTGTTATAGCTGTTTACACGGTTGCTCTGACGATAAACAAATTACAAAATCATCTGCAGTATTTCTCCGAAGTACAACAAATGATAATGCCAGGAGAAAAAGAAAAAAAAATCTGCAGTTTGTCAACCACAAACATAAATTAAAAGTTCCTTTCGTTATTCATGTTGACATAGAGTGCTTACCTCAGCCAGTACGTGGTGCAGAAAATAATACTAACCAGTCAGGTGAAAGCAAAACTCAAACCATGTTCCATGCGGAGTCGCGTACATGATATTTTGTTGTGTTGATCGCAGTTCATCCAAGCCCATTAAAATATATCGCAGCGACGGAGTCAGCGGGCCTAATCTAGCTGATTGACTTCTCTAGCAGTTGATTAGCGAAGTTGATGATATATTTAAACGTTTAAAAAATGTCATTCCAATGATAAAACTGACAGCTCAACAATAACCTGATCACGAACAAGCTTCCTGCCCCAGATTTTATTCCAACTCTTCTTGACAATTTCCGAGGATATGACAGTCATATTATCAGAGAAGCTTTTGGTGATCCTGAAATAACATTTCGTTTAAAACTCGATAATGTGATCAAGTGTATTCCAAATGATTTTGAAATAAAAAACAATATGTCAGTTATTTTAGGTAAGTTGCGTTTTATGCTCAGGGTTTAGTTTATTGCAATATCATTTGATGAGCTTGTGAAAGTTTGTATAGAGTTTAATAACCTACAATATTGTTTTGGTAATCAAGCAAGCTTGTTAAAACAAAAGAAGTATTTCCATAAGCGTATCTCGATGATTGGAGTAAATTTGATGAAACTTCTTGCCCAACAAAGACCAGTTTTATTCACAGCTTAAGAATAAAAGTACAACTGATAACGAGCAAAAATATGAGCAAAATATTTCGAAAGAATTTGAGCGCAAGACATTTGGCGATTATCATGATTTGTATTTGAAAACGGATGTATTACTGCTGGCAGATGTATCTGAGAGTTTTTGAAACGTGAGCTATGACAATTATGGACTAGATCCTTGTTGGTATTACGCTACTCCTGTATTGTCGTGCGATGCTCTGCTAAAGTTTAGTACATGAGAATTAGAATTATTAACAGATGTTGACATGTTTAACTTTATTAAAAAGGTATCCGTAGGGTATTAGCTTTATAACAAAAAATACTCGGAAGCAAATAACAAATACATGAAAGGAGACAATTCTGAGCTTCCATCGAAGAAGATTATTTATCAATCTGAGAATAACTTATACGACTATGCAATGTCAGAACCGACGCCGTTTGGATGATTTCTTGAATTACACCTAATGAATATTTAGTGGAGTTGGACAAAGAGATACCTGACGATGTTTCATATTTTGTTGAAGTTGATCTTGACTATCCTTTTTCATTTTACTGTTTGCATAAAGATTATCCGTCTGTGAGGAATCAATAACATTCGACCATAGTTTGTTATTTCATGACTAGCAAGCAATGTCATCACCGAAACAAAATTTATGGTAAGTAAGCTTGTTCCAAATTTAGTTGATAAACGAAATTATATTTTGCACTATAAAGTTCTTAAGCAAGCATTAGATGCTGGTCTCGTGTTGAGGAAAGTTCATAAAATCTGACGATAGTAGATATTTTTATTACATCGAGCAATTGCATGTGGAGTTAATATCGCGGTATAATAACTGTCATGATCCAATCAGCCAACAAAAACATACTAAACTCACTGTTGATCTTGACAGGTCAAAATTATTAGCTGTAGGTGGAAAATATCAGCTCGGCAAAACAGCAGTGAAAGATTTATCCGAATGTCGTCGTCAAGTAAGTGGACGAATAAAGTTTTGTTTGTATCATTGCGAATGAGCTATTTCTTATATCTGCCGTCGACATATTGACAGTTGGTGAAGAAGTATTATAATGTAGTTGTAAATGAAAACAAGTGACTCTGGTTTAAAAGACCTAACAATCATCACTTGAAGAAAAACAAATTAATATCATCAGATACAAGATTACTTTTTAATGACCGTTGTTTATATAATTATCTTTCAGGTTTTTGACTCAAATAATCGATCAAGTACGTCATCTATGAGACATATCAATATGTCTCATTAGGTAAATGATTTTGTTAGATTTTTAAGTCGAAACCTGAGAAACATTATTCTAAGCAGGGTAATCAAAAAGTAATTTTGTACTAGACGTGATTATTCCTAGGACCTTTGAGCCAGAATCCTCATTTTACTTTACTACTATTAATTTGGAATTATAGGGAATTTAGGCAAGGACACATTTTGGATTGTATATTTGTGATATATTGAGAGACTGTTAACACATCACTACACTCCTGGCCATTGGCACACTAGCACGTTTGATACTACAAACACATCAACACATCTAATTTATTTAGAATACAAGTGGAATTCAAGTGGAACTTCATACATTTGGACTTATGAACCATTATGACTATTTGGAATGTAATTCACAGTACTGTGAGTTCTTTGTAAAATTTCATTTTGTATGTTAGATAAATAAATTATTTTGTTGAATTGTACAGAACTTGTTTGTTTTCGCTCTAGTACCGTTATTTAGTTTAAGACCATAAAGTCGTAACAATCTCTCTCTCTCTCTCTCTCTCTCTCTCTATATATATATATATATATATATATATATATATATATATATATATATATAGAGAGAGAGAGAGAGAGAGAGAGAGAGAGAGAGAGAGATAGAGAGAGAGAGAGAGAGAGAGAGAGAGAGAGAGAGAGAGAAAATTTGAATGTACAGCAAAATTTAATTATAATGATTCCTATTTCAATGGCCATTATTGCCTACTACAAATACCATACACAGGGTAATAATTTGTTTTATTATAATGTGGACCAAATTATAATGAAATGCGTTATATGAGAATTAACAATTATTTCGTAGTGTAATCTTTTTTATCTAAAGGATACCAACGCAGGTAACTGGCTTATTTTCCCTTTTAAAAAAGACAAAACAAGCATGTTCCACATTCAAAACCCAAGTATACTTCATAAATAAAACAGAATTTGATAAATTTGATTTCAATCATGGATCGAAATATGAGAAACTACATTATGTCACATTTTGTATGATGTTTGTTTGTGTTATCTTCTGCACAATTGGGGGGTGTTAGATAGTATTAATTCAGGTAATTAGATAGTCACATTATATCTTTCCGATCTTTAGTACAGTTAATACTATGAACTGTAAGCAAACCCGTAAGCTAATTATGATAAAGCAAGTTGTTTACAATGATCTGGCATTCTTTGAATTCCTTCAACATAAATTCTATCTTTTTGTCATGCCAGATCATTTTGATGCATGGGGTAAAATCAGTTAAAGTGTTAAAAGAAGTAAACAAATCTCGTCGCAAGTTTCATTGCTAAAGAAATATAAACCGCTTTTTGCCGAACTATTTGTCTCCACGTTAATTTTGTGAGTGATCAGGTAACAATTTATACATCGATAAATACACAACCATGATCATTTAATCCTTATAATTCCAATTTACAATCTTTCTGTCATCATATCAACATATTTCATTAACAAAGCGTTCACTTTTAGGTAGCTGGAAATTTTCTTTCATTAACCTCCTCACTAGTACAGAGTACAAGAGTTTTCGACTGTTTCACTTTCGACCAAAGTATCTTCTTTTTGTGGTTGATGACATTCGTGAAGATTTTAAATAATGGAACTACATTTTATGAAATTATCTATTTCTTTACATCAGAAGGCGTGATAAGGTCCTTATGTTTGGGACAACTGCCCAATAGTTTTCAAATCATCAAGTGACCTGCTTTCTCTGGTTTACTTCAATGCATGATATTCTAATTTGAAATGATGGTGGGTGATATAGCCTACATAATGCCAAGGCCCTCTTAATCCAAAACGTTTTGATGGATAGCGTTGCATTTTTATTTTTTAAGAAAAAGACCTGTGAGAAACATATTTACGATGTACAGGTCATTTCACAAGCACCTAGGGGTATGTGTAGCACAATTTAAAGAATACAGTCTTCACTGTTGCTAGTTCTTAAAACATACACATGCAATCAAATTCTATGCGTTATAAGCAAAGGTTTTGAGCATGTTCATTCATCTCCGTTCCTATCTCTGTAAACAAGTTTCTAACAAGTATATATTGACAAAAGGGTCTCTTTTCTTCAATGGTCATTATAAACTTCTTCGGTTGAAATGAAAGCTGGCTGAATAATGGTTTGTCAAAATAGTTTGCATACATTAAGTCACATTTATCATTTATTTGACATCATGATGAGTATCAAGCTCGTAAATTTTGTAAATTTATTAATTCCATCAACATATAAATGTTTTAGCACATTTGTAGAAAGCTCGGGACTTTTGGATTAGTCATATGAAATAGATAAATGATATTACCTACATCTCATATGATCTGGCTGTCAAATTTAAAAGATGTTTCTTTGTATCGTCCAGCAACGTATAAACTATTTCTTTAGCTAACAAAACAGGCACCTTCTTATTCCTGAAATCGGCATGCCACCTTTTCTTCTCTATGATTTCACTTATCAGAATAACCATTAAATATCGTCCTTCAGTCACCCATGAGTAATCTACGGTCATCCATATGTACCTTACAGTCATCAATGTGTACCTTACAGTCACCCATATGTACCTTACAGTCATCGATATGTACCTTACAGTCATCCTTATATACCTTACAGTCATTCATATGTACCTTACAGTCATTCATATGTACATTACAGTCATCCATATGTACCTTACAGTCATCCATATATACCCTACATTCATCCATATGTAACTTACAGTCATCCATATGTACCTTACAGTCATCCATATGTACATTACAGTCATCCATATGTACCTTACAGTCATCCATATATACCCTACATTCATCCATATGTAACTTACAGTCATCCATATATACCTTACAGTCATCCATATGTACCTTACAGTCATCCATATGTACCTTACAGTCATCCATATATACGATCTATATATGGCTATACTTATTCTTTAGCCCTTTGTTTAGATTTCAGATATAATTTTAATGATTTCGTGCCATACAAAACTGTAAGTTCATTTTAGTTTCATTTTTAAATGCATCATATTTGAATATTTTGAACGACAACGTTCATTTGAGGTGACTCTAAATAATATTGAAGTCGCTATGCCGCCATTGTGTTAGTGATATAATAAAAACAATTTTACTTTTACAAAGAACATCAAGTTTGAGCTTTTACTGTTAGTCCATACAACAACACGGGAGAGTTATTTGCAAAATGGAGAATAAATGTAAGGGCTAATTAAACAAATTTTCTTCCCACATAGGCTGGATTGTTAGCATATATGGTTTTTGGTAATGAAGAATTAATTTGCAAGTATGATACGTAATGCTAATATGACTAATGGAGATAAGGAAATAAGGTACAGAAGAGAACTCGGTAAAAATTGAAAGAAAGAAAAGAAAGAAAGAAAAAGAACAAATAACAATATATATATATATATATATATATATATATATATATATATATATATATATATATATATATATATATATATATATATACCAACTTAATCAAGAGTTTTTGTATTTGTGAGTAAACATTCCAAATCTGGTATATTCGAGACACGGAATATGCAGCCAGCTGTACACGTATGGCAAACAAAAGTAATCAGTCATTAGAATGATATTAGTTTATTCATTTTATTACAGACCAGTAAAAATAATACTTGAACCTTCGTTTATCATTGTGTAAAGGAGACAGTGGTTTATTTATCATCCATTTTGTCATATTATATTTTATTTCTTAAGAGTAATTGATACTAGATGTTTGCGTGTTTTAGTACAAACCCAAATGGGCAAAATTTAGTACGTACTATTTATATGCAGACACGTAAATGCTGTCAAACATCGCAACTCTCCGTAAACATCGGAGAATCCCCGTATTATGCCACAATTAGGCGTGAGCAAAGCTCCGATTGGTAGAGACAAAACTTGGCAACGAAGGCACGAAACAGTCAACACCCTTATGATGCAAATGTACTACCACAACGAAGCACGTGCTCGCTATACGCAAACGTTAAATGGCGATAAAGAGTGTAATGGACAGCCTGTACTGTATCAACTCAAATGAAGATGAATACAGTTTGTTCTATTTGTTTGTGTGTGGTTATTGTTATGTATATTTTTTCGCATTTTGATATTTTGTGAGGGCCTTTTTGGCATTTTCTTCCAAGCTATGTTTTTGTTGGGGAGTAGAAAGAATGCGATCGTTATTATTTATTACAAATACATTCTGAAAAAGTCTTTTTAAATATGATGAGATTAGTCATTATTGGCTCTTGATCTAATTCTAATACATATATTATATACCATTATCTTAATCATGATTATTCGTTAAATTCTCTTCTAGTTTACCGTAAAAATATTTTTGATAAAATTTGCTTTTTATGTTGTGACATCTCACCTTTTGTTATTTTGTTATAGTCAAGCGCTAAAGTATTTTAGTTTTGTAAAAAAAAATAATAATAATAACTAATAAGGAGTTTAGGAACTGTAAATAGGGGTCAAGTTCATGCATGAATAATTTTTTTTATATTTCAGATCGTTTCTAGAAACAATGAACAGTCAATAAGACATGTATTTCTGAGAGCTGTAGAACCAACATTAGTATTGCCATTTCACTTTCCATAAAATAAAATATTATTTTTTTTACGTATTTATTTCAGTAATTTCACAGTGGTATTACTTTCCTAATTTAGTTTTACTTGTTTCTTAGGCAGCTTATATTCTTCGAGCATTTTGGCGGTATGCTTTCCAAGGAGGTAAACTGGCTATTTTGAATTTTCAGGGTAATCTATAGGATTCAAAGCTAGGATATCAAGAATACATATCAAGTCAATCTCACGATTACATACATACATACATATATATATATATATATATATATATATATATATATATATATATATATATATATATATATATATATATATATATATATATATATATATATATATATATATATATATATATATATAACCTGATAAAGCTATTGATATACATAGCAAGATTAAATTAGCTTATTATTATCATTATATATATATATATATATATATACATACATATATATATATATATATATATATATATATATATATATATATATATATATATATATATATATATATATATATATATATATATATATATATATATATATATATATGTATGTATGTATGCGTGTGCGTGTGGGTGTGGGTGTGTGGTAGTGTGTGTGTGTACTTCTTTAATCAACATTTGATGCCGAATTAAAACACTGTCGAATCTATGCAACGTATGGATCTCATTTTAGATTACTTGATTCCTACCCTATTTGATAAATTTTAATTACGTTGCATCAAAAAGTGAAAGATATAAAAAAAAATAATGGAATGATTATTTGAGGCATATACATTGGATATTGTACTGCTGATTTTGTAGCTGAAATATAAATTACAATTTACCAATAATCTCGTCCGGAATACAGCCATTGGTAAAGCAATATTTAGTTATTGTAAAGTATTCCGTTTCGAAAGGATATTAACTCCTCAATCTTTCTCTTTTATTACAAGTTTCACTAGTGTGTTTTTATATATATTTACAAATGGTACAACTGTTTGAATTCGGAAAGATCCATTTCTCCAGCACAGGTAAACGGAAGTTGAATAATAATTGCTTCAAGTAGCATTGAATAACATTTATCTTATAATTTAACCCCTTTCTTACGTTATTTATGTAAATTATTGAATTTAAGATACTTATGAGTAGGTATAACGCATATATCAAACTCGTTAATTTTATAAAGGCCACAAAAATGATATTTGCAAGCAAAGATTATAATTTGGTCTGCCAAGTTTGAAAAGTATATGTTCTTTTCATCGAAAGACGATAAAACATATCTAAAGAATATTTGGGAACTAGGGGATCTTACCATTCATTGTAATATTTGTTCATATTATGTGGTGCATTACAGTGATCACGTGGGTATCAAATAACCTCTGGGGGTCACCTATACGTGTCTTCTTAACAGCTCGGCTCTCTCAAAAGTTACAAAGTTTGGTTTTATTTCCCAGCATCAGACTCGTATTTGCATTACTTGCAGATCACCAGGTATCACTGATAATTGACTGGATGCAAAGCAAAGTTAATAAGGGTCTCTTCTTTATTCCACTGGCTCTAAAACCACTTAAATGTAGGTTGTATGACCGGCATAAATGTAATCATCGATTACCGAGATTCACCTCCACCAATTATTCGTGACCCGCCCCCCCCACACACACACACACAGTAGCCGTATACACAACCAATATTAAAATAAATGACATGATTGATTTGACTTTTAACATGAAAATCCTTTTTTTCAGAGGGAACCCTCTTTTGAAATTGTACAAGCATCTACTAATAGAAACCATAAGAAATGAAAACTTGATTCCATTACCGAGTAGTTTCATCTTTTCATATTTACACTCATATTCAAATTTATAGTAAAATAACAGATGTTCTACACCTCTCTAAATATATCAGCAAGAAATGACAGCTTTTGTTTTATATTTAAGTTATCTTGACATTTAATCCTAGGAAATAGCTGAACACAAAATGTCAAATACTACAACCACCGCCACACCAGTACTACTACTATTACTACTGCTACTATGATTATTATTAACTTTATTATTATTATTATTATTATTATTATTATTATTATTATTATTATTATTATTACTTTTATTAACTTTATTTTTATTAACTTTATTATTATTATTATTATTATTATTATTATTATTGGTTTTGTTGTTGTTGTTCTTGTTGTTGCTGATGTTGTTGTTGTTACGTTTTTAAAAACATACATCTCAGTAAAGCAAAATTACTTTCTAACAGTCTCTTTTTTAAAAAGGTGGAGAGACTCTGTAAACATTGTTATTTGCAATGACGATGAAATGATACATACTTCGAGCCGCCATGTTGCATGACTCTAAGACAACGACGGTAAAATAAATAATCTAAAACAAGATATAATTATCGTCTGAGGAGCTGAAATACAGGTCACAATGATCTATTATTGTAAATTGGTTGGCAAACTTCATTACAAAATAAAAAACAATCGGTAAATCATTAAAAAAACAATATAGCTCTTAGTACGATTGTCATGTTTAAAAAAGGTGGAGAGGGTGGGATACTTCTTGGAGGCATGCACTCAGCATATTCCGTGTTTCTCTTGTGAACATGACCTGGTAAATCAACCTAAAATCAAACGTTAACCCAATTATATAACGCATGCATTGTCAGACACCCTGTTATTTAATTCTTCGTATTTTGTTCCTCGCGTGGAGGCATCACACAGCCACAGTTTAATGATTTTACCCTTGAACAGTGTCAGAAAAATGTGACCTTTAGCAAGCTACATACAAACCACCCCCACCCCAACAACAACCCCCTGACTGCGTACCTGAGAAATTAACTCCTTAAAAAGTTAATAAGGCTGTAAACATTACCAAATATTAGGGTCACCGTGGCCTATGTTTATGATGCATTTTGGTACCAGATATCGTTATCCTAGTGAGAAGATTGCCTGAGATTTAACTTGCTAAAAGAAAACTGCGGATCTGATGCATGTGTAGGACTCTTAAATCCATGCGGACCTGATACATGTGTATAACTGTTAAATCCATGCGGACCTGATACATGTGTAGGACTGTTAAATCCATGCGGATTTGATACATGTGTAGGACTGTTAAGCCCATGCAGACCTGATACATGTTTAGGACTGTTAAGCCCTGCAGACCTGATAGATGTGTAGGACTGTTAAGCCCATGCAGACCTGATACATGTATAGGACTGTTAAGCCCATGCAGACCTGATACATGTATAGGACTGTTAAGCCCATGCAGACCTGATACATGTGTAGGACTGTTAAGTCCCCATGCAGACCTGATGTATGTGTAGAACTGTTAAACCAATACGGACCTGAAACATGAATAAGACTGTTAAGTCCATGTGGACCTGAAACATGTGTTGGACTGTTAAGCCCATACGTTCCTGATACATATGTAGAACTGTTATGTCGATGCTGACCTGATACATGTGTAAGACTGTTAATGTCATGCGGACCTGAAACATATGTAGAACTGTTAAATCCATACGGACGTGAAGCACGTGCCACATCAAGAAATAACATAACATGTTGCAGTTGTCCCGGGTCACTTTAGGCACGTGTGCGTATTGCTTTCTCACGAAGATAATGTCTGTGTTTTTGTGTCGGCCAGGGATAATTATTTTTACGGGGTTGTCTTGTCAGCCAAGCATCACATTGTCGTAGGTTGTCATCGATTGTGGTATATTTATATACATACCTCCGATGAGTGGGCTTTGACCACCACGTGCAATCCTGGCCATCATAATTTCATTATTGATCCTTCAGGCGTTTCTAACACATATATCACATACATTAAAAATAACATCGCTTTTATAGTGTTGGCACAAGGCAATTTGATAGACCAATACTACTGGTATATCAAATTGTGATGCGCCTATGGAGTAATAATACGCATATATAAACATTATTGCAACTGTGTGCTGATGATTCTAGATCAATGATGAATTTCCACTCATTAATCATTAGTGATGTATAAAAATAACGATACAAATATCAATAATGCCCATTGCCTTGATAAATTTAATATGGTACACAATTTCATCGAAATCCTTTCTGTTTTCCGTTCCCTCCTCACCTCTCGTGCATCAGGGAAAAGTACGCAGAAATCTGGAATGAGAGCGATAAAGAGTTTCGTATAGACGAAAACCATGAAACTGAACTTACACCAAGTAACGTACAAGAATAAGTTTATAGTAACGGTATGTGTACACTTTCCTTGGGATTTATCTACAATGTTTATGTGATCAATGATACAAAGTTGCAATAACCTGTCGACAATATATTCATTCCAATCATCGTTCGTGATTAAATCATAAGTGTGTCTTACAGTGATTTAATCAATGTTAATAAGAATAGAAATTAAAAAAAAAAAACAATCAAAGTATCAATGTGCACAGGTGATCATGAATAGCCACAGATCTACATTTTGTAGCGAACACACTCGGCAGGGATGTGAAGAGTTCATTCTCCCGGTCAATACACAGTTGCCTGTAGTCTTATGCTACGTGTTTAAGCTCAAATAAAATGACACAAGAAAGAGTGAAATCAACAAGCTTTGTAAAATATAATAATTTATCTCCCTGGAACTATTCTGTAAAAATGAAAAAATATGAACTTACGGGTTTTAAGAATAAAATCCAAAAATCCAAGAATACTCAACGAATACAATTTTAGTAGTCCTAATAACAAAATGTTCTAATGATTTCAAGTTCGAGTCCCGACGAAGAATCCAAGATGGAAGACGATATCGTATGCTGTAATATGTAGTGTTGAAGTCTACAGTTCCTTGTAGAAACAAGAAATATCACTCCGGTTTTGGAAATCTGAATAAAGTTTTATAAAAGCTGTCCTTGTTCAACAATTTCACATAAGCACACGTATGTTCCAGCAAAAAAAGAATTAATCCTTTTGAATCCAAGTAATTTTAAATAACTCCAACCAGCACAACATACAACTTCCAGTGTAAGAGCCCAACTGACACTGAGAATATTTCTCCAAAACAAAGGTTATATCGTATTCTAAAACCAGAACCTCGTCGAAATTATATAATTGTTAAAGATCACATAGTCATGCACTCAGTGTGGCCCTGACGAAAACCAATCATTTTGCTCTAGACGGTTTTTCGAAATTGGGGGATGTGTGAGGGTGGCATGGGCTTCATGCCACACTCATGCAGATGTTTGAATCGCTCTGTATAATATCCTTCGTTTGCAACAATATATTGAAATGCATTGATATGTATATAATATTGCCATTGTAGAAATCACAGAGAAAAGGCAATTTTGATTTATATTTACCAGAATAAATTGAATACAAAGTCGATCCATGACTTTCATTACCTGGTTACCAACATTTTGTTTGCATATTACGAGTTCTAGTAAGGACCTTACACCTGGAAACCAAAATAAATAAGATTAGAGTAAGAAAACATCTCTCTCTCTCTCTCTCTCTCTCTCTCTCACACACACACACACACACACACACACACACACACACACACACACACACACACACACACACACGCACGCGCGCGCGCACACACACACAGAGTAAGTTTTTCAAAATTAAAAAGATAATAGAAAACAGTAGACAATTTAAAACTAAATGTTTTCAATGCTGACTGTTATGGTTAATGAACTTCTCAACTTAAAATTCACGTCGGACAATATACGATTATTACATTAAGGGATATATTCTAAAATGCAATCGTACTTATAACTTAAACCAGATGATTCTTTGTGAAAGATGACTATTTTAGAAAACGTTTTGCACATTTGACAGTAACGACTTTTTAAATGTTTGTTTTATTTTGCTTGGGAGACTGCTCAGTTGGTCTAAGTGGTTAGAGCGTCCGCCTCTGATGCGGGAGGCGGGGTTCAAAGCCCGGTCAAGTCATACCACAGATTTATAAGAAGGGTACTAGCAGCTGCCTCGCTTGGCGCCCAACATTAAAAGGTTAGTGTTAGGACTGGTCGGCCTGTATTTAGGATAATGTGACTGGGTGGGACTTCATGCTACTTGCTAGACATCACTAAAAGTTGCCAAATATGATTGACTTTTTTTAAAGCTATGTTAAAACCTAAACACATATACATACACACCCACACGCACACACCCACAAGCGCGCGCGCACACACACACACACACACACACACACAAACACACACTCTTATTTTGCTTGGGTTCCAAAGGAAGTCATACATAAAGCTTGATTGACTTGGGTATTCAAAACGTCGACTTTATTAGGGTCGTTTATATCTTCAGTTTTAATTAATCACCTTTGTATTTCCGAACGAAAACACGTCATTATGGAACTATGCAGTTTGGTATATTTTGTAAACCAAATTATTAGCGTTTGTTGTCAGACTAGCTAAATGATCTCGTAACTTTAGACGCAACATTGAAATAAACAGTGAAGAATTTCTTCTCTAAAGGAAGATATGAGTACAGGACAAATGATGAATTATGTTTGAAAAATAGTTGATATATATTTAGTTACATTTATCATTTATTTGACGTTTCGATGTCTATCTTGACTTTGATTTATGCACAAGTTTTAATTCCATCACTTTGTAAATGGTATTAAAGCATTTGTGAGATCCTTAAACGCTGAGCTCATAGGCCTGCAGCATATGACTGACGTTATCTTCTGCGGACTCTTGATTCCTCAATGCTAATTATCATCGAATCATGTTTGCCATTCGACGTTGTGTGACTTATATCTGGATATATCTGGAAATGGGACATTGCGAATTCATGACCGCAAACGATTTGTCATAAACTGTCAATCTACATCTGTTGAATATCGTATTACCTATTTGGCTATACATATGTTCCACTGTCAGATTCATCTTTTTTCTAGGGGTTTTGTCTTCTCCTTTAAGTCCCTGGATGAGCACATTTGCACCTTTTAATCATTAACATGATAAATGCCTCTGGTGTTTTCTTTTTTAAATTATTGGCTTGATATAAGAATAGGCAAAACTAGTTTTATAAACCGAGGCATTACAAGGAAATATAATTACAATTGAAACAGTCAAAAAAAGAGTGATTGTAGAATATATGTAATTTAAATCGCATTAGTCAAAATGCAAAATGTCAAGAAGTTTCATCAGATTCAACACAAAACAATATTTAAATACAATAACCACTTATTTGTTATTATTTTCCAAATAAAACATTATGACATAGTTTGAGATGATGAAGTATATATTATCCATTTCTTTAATTTATTTTTCGTGTTCCTTTGTTTCAAACATTTTGATCGTTGTGGAATGTAACGTTACAAAGTTTCCTCGTATTGTATCTTTATATTAATCTACCTGCCAATATTTTTCCTACGGTATGGTTTTAAACTAAGAAACAGAAAAGAGCGAAGGAAAAACATTTTTGTATAATTCAAAAACTAATTTTTGTCATGGAATACAAAAGCAAATCTTTAAAAGGAACACACAGTATTGGGAATGAAATCGCAAATAGTCCTAAAAATTCTATCACAAATCCAAATGTATCAAATTCCAATTAAATTCCAGTAGTATTCCAAATAAGTTTCAATATTGAATGTGTTGATGTGCTTGTTGTCTCAAACGTGTTAATTTGCCATTGGCCTGGAATGTGGTTATATGTTTACAGTCTTTGCGTGTATCCAAATAAGATAATTAAATATGTTTTGTGTCTGAATTCACTATAATTCAAAATTAAAGTTTTAGTCGAAGAATATTGTTTAGCACTTTGTACTTCCAGTGAATAGTAATTTAAATAAATAATTCCACCCAAACTATAAACTAAACACAAAATTAAGACTGGTTCTGCTTCAGATGTTAAGGCAAGAATGAGTAATTTTTCAACTAAGCCACATTATATACAAGGTAATACACAATAATACAGCCAATATGTAGACCATTCTTCTCTATGAAACATTCAAAGTTGTCAACAAGTTTAGGAATTTCCAAGTGAAAAACTTGTCTTAAATTCAGTTTCAAATAAACATGTCTGTCGTTAATATTGATTTGAATATTTTATCCAAAACGATAGAGAAATACTATAATGTTGGCAGAAATAAATGCCACTCGTCAGGTGAACTATTAACTTAATTCTGGACAAGGTCAAATACAAAATAAAGATATACATAATCTAATCTAATATATGATCATTAAGAAAAGCCAGCAAACAATACAAATTCAATATGCATAATGATATATTTATAATCTTTGCGGTGAATATGCATAACACGTTTTGTCGTGTATTATTATTATTAGATGCATTGCTCGCAACGAATTTGAAAGATTATATAATATACTCTGCCGTTTGCACAAAATTGTAAAATAAAATGTACGTTTCTTCTAATACATTTCTACACATTAAAATAAATCGCATTTCATATTGAGTCAAAATAAATGAGGACATTTTAAAGGTGTATAGAGATCCCCACCTTGCTTAATGAGGACAGTCACGTGCTTCTATATAAATACCACTTGCAACAAAAATATTTATCTTAAATTTACGCTCCTCCCAGCTCGTATTCATTCAGAATATATCACTGCCAAGAAAACGTTTTAATGCGTAGGTCATCAAAGCCTTAGTCCATCATCTACTGTTCTGTATGTATGACCTAGAATCCTCGTCAAAGATTGTAAAGAAGCAGATTAAATGTAGCAGTTCAGATGTATTATACTGGAATATCACCGGCATAGTTTCGACTTCTTCTCATGTGTACTTTTGATAATCCTATGTTCTGTCACTGCAAATGAATAATTAAACGATACTTTTTTACAGAAGTATGATAAAAAAAATCTTCTCATTCGACAATAAAAATGAATAATAGCAAATTACAATGTGCATTACAGCTAGGAGTAATGAAGTTATGAAAGAGTACGTTTTCCAGTTGGTATTTTACAAGCACGTTTACAACATCGTAGTAGCACAAATCCCATTGGGATGTAATCTATTGTAGGAGTATCTCTTAATTAACACTGCAAGCATCGCAAGTCTTGGCAAAAAAAGCAACAAAGGGTTGAACGTATATTAAAATGACACGTGGCAAGAATAAAAGAGTCACTACACTATACTTGTAATCTGCGTCCCTCTAACTGCAACATGGTGAGTATAATTCAATGCTGACTCATCACAAAGGGAAATATGAATACTGTAGATAGGTATAAAAAAAACCGGAAAGTCCAGGTTTCAGGAGTACTATGCGGGATTAACCACGTGACCGTAACCGATCCAGCAGTTTGTATACGTCTTTTAGTTACTATTATTACTCCTTCTACTCTTTTGTTACTTTTCTGTTATGGACATCCTTTGATTGATATCACGCTATTACTCTTCACAGCCTTGTTCGTTATTACCTGAGGTACAATTTAGACGCTAGACGTTACACCGTAAGAAATGGCACTGAAAGTTGTCCCAAATGCCTCGAAGCCATATGGGATAAATGGACAGTGCTTTTGTTCGTTATTACCTGAGGTACAATTTAGACGCTAGACGTTACACCGTAAGAAATGGCACTGAAAGTTGTCCCAAATGCCTCGAAGCCATATGGGATAAATTGGACAGTGCTTTTGTTCGTTAGTACCTGAGGTACAATTTAGACGCTAGACGTTACACTGTAAGAAATGGCACTGAAAGTTGTCCTAAATGCCTCGAAGCCATATGGGATAAATGGACAGTGCTTTTGTTCGTTATTACCTGAGGTACAATTTAGACGCTGAACGTTACACCGTAAGAAATGGCACTGAAAGTTGTCCCAAATGCCTCGAAGCCATATGGGATAAATGGACAGTGCTTTTGTTCGTTATTACCTGAGGTACAATTTAGACGCTGAACGTTACACCGTAAGAAATGGCACTGAAAGTTGTCCCAAATGCCTCGAAGCCATATGGGATAAATGGACAGTGCTTTTGTTCGTTATTACCTGAGGTACAATTTAGACGCTAGACGTTACACCGTAAGAAATGGCACTGAAAGTTGTCCCGAATGCCTCGAAGCCATATGGGATAGATGGACAGTGCTTTTCTTCTTCTCATTAAAATGGTAATTTGTTTCAACATAATCCCATTTACATGAATACCTAAAAGCTTTCGTCCAGTTTTGGAAATGGCTTTCTTGGTTACTTCTCTCTTGATGATTTCTCTCTTGATGATTTGTTTTGATGACTTCCCTCTTGATGACTTTTCTCGAGTATTTCCCTCTTGATGACCTATCTCATGATGACGTCTCTTTTTGATTAATTCTCTCTTAAATGATTTCTCTCTTGATTTGATGTTACCTCTTGTTTTCATAGTTTTATTAACCTTTCAAGGTTTCCGTAATTGTGTCATCATGAAAATATTAAATGTTCGACATGTTTATTGTATTTTTTGAGGGTCATTTGAACATTGCAAATTCAAAATGGTTTCCCAACTTTTCGGGTTAAACGGGCTCTTCGTCAATGGAAAAACAACATACATACTTACGTATACAGAACAAATAATTAACTAAAACATCTACTAAAAATTCGAGTCCTGCATGTTAGAATCAAGGAGAGTTTACATGGAGAGATATAATAATACAACGTTTAGAAAAATAAGGGTTCTTGTATCTTTCACATTCACAACCAGTATGTTTTTTTCCTTGAAACGGATAACAATTATTACTTCCGGTTCAGTACCTACGAATGTAGGCCCTATCTATTTTTAGGGAATTTTTTCTCCTTTTCATGGTGATACAAGAGTTAGATTTAGACATTCTTGGTATAGCTTTAAAGGTAATTGTTTATTCGTTTGAGTTTGAGCATTATGGTATGGTTGTTTAATATATTTCGGCGACAGTGCACAGTGAGTAATGAGGTAGTGAGGAAGGTCCGGTATTTAAATGTGTGACCCAATACACGGTACTTTGTTTATAGTCCAGCCCCATAACAACAATAAAAATGCCGGGAAAACTATAAGAACTTTACCGTGAGTTCATCTTTGAAGGTACGTTAGAATGAAGTAAAATATGGATTATTATTATTTGGATACAATGGAAAGTTTATTACTGAGAAACAAATGTAGAGAATATATGGTAAATTCAGAAGTGATCCGAGTCATGTCGGTTGTTGTTGTTGTTGTTGTTGGGTTTAACGCCATTTTTCAGCACACGATAGGCTATACATGGCGGCCAGTATTAATGGTGGAGGAAGAACCCAGGAAAACCCCGGAAAGAACCACCGACCCACGAGAAGCTACTGGCAAGCTTTCTCACATACCCACATTGGCTGAATCTTAGACTCGAACCGCCGCAGACAGAGGTGAGATGGCAGTGATCCGTAACGAAGAGCGCTTTAGACCACTCGGCCACTCGGGGCCCCAGTCATGTCGGTAGTATATCCTTAAAAGTTTATTGGTACGGACAGACACATGAAATTTTGATATGTTGTGTATATCGATTTTGAAAATAGAAAAATGAAATTAAAATGAAATTTCATTTTTAAAATATGAACGATATTTATGAAAAAAACTAATTTTAACACACACCCCCCATGCACATATATATTATTTGTTGGGAATTATAATAATTATTATCAGCATGTATGTATTCCTACACCATATCCAATCTGCAATGATGAATATTTGTCAAATTCTGTCATAGAAAATATTTTTGAATGTCAGAATTAAGCCTTTATTCAAAACACCTGAAGACATCTTCCTATTTGATAGGTCACTGAGGTCATCTATACCATTATTATGGGTCCAGGTAGTTAAATTTTGTGCTTATGATGGGGTGACAACATAAAACATATCTGTTTCTACAGCTTTCAGTAATTTTCTATGAGACGACAGTGATGAAACCGTTAAAGTAGAATGTACTCAAGTTGTCTACTAAATCATTTTAAATTATCAGAGAATGACATACATATTACAGAGTTAAAAATATATATTACTGATAGTAATATCGTTTAATTTTGTACCTTTTCACTTAACTTCCTTGCATAACGGTATGTACTTATTCATACACCAATGGTCAAACCTCACCGTCCCCACATTGCCTTAAACTATATGATACCTAGTGTACATAACCAGTCATTTAACCTGTAAATAGCTAAATATACTTCTAGAAACCTCATACATTTTTGGACTAATTTATCATTTTAATACATGCCCATTGTTTAACATTTCTGAATGTCACTATGTCAAGTTTAATATATTTTTTCTTGTGCTTGCATCTTTAATGTTATTTTGAAATCTAACACATTTTGACTTCATTTACCTTCATCTTACTGTTCTCTAAGATTAAGTAAAACATGTTATATCTTATATTCAGGTCCCTATTGAATTGAATGGGCATTAAAAGAAAAATATTAAATTCTATCGGCATTAAAAGGACCAGAATAAATTCGATCAGCATTACATACATCCTATTGGTTTCAATCGGCATTACATATATTCTATTGGTTTCAATCGGCATTACAAAGAATCATGTTGGGTTCAATCGGCATTAGAAATAATCATGTTGGTTTCAATCGGCATTACAAAGAATCATGGTTGTTTCAGTTAGCATTAGTCAAAGTTAATGCAAATTTGAAGTATGGTTCTTTCTACCGTTATCATTTCAAACTCACATTTTCGCCCGGATGCATTCCGCCTGCTCAAAAACATTCGTAACACTGTATTCGTCGGATCAATTTGTTTATTATTAGCGAAAACAGAGAGAGAGAGAGAGAGAGAGAGAGAGAGCATACTCTAATTATTAGTATTAAAGTTATTTTGTTTGAGGGTAGTGGATGAGATCAACGAGTTTCATATATTTAAATGAAAAGGTTATATGTAGATCGAGGAAATCACATCAGTGTGCGTGATTTTTATTTTTATTGTACCTTTAACAATTGTTTTCATTCATATCATTACGATGTCTGCAGTGTGGCAGTTTTTAGTGAAGTTTAGCACAGGGGCATTGTCACAGAAAAAGGCAAGAAATAACTTGGTTTTGCCTTAGAACGATTTGACCATCTTTTGTTGTACACGCGTGCAACGTTACCTAAGGTGAATAATTCTTTTTCCAGGTAAGCGACTGTATTAGCATGTATCTCATCGAAAATTACTTGCGACGAGAGACATTAAAACCACGATATGCACGGGTATTTTACCCTGACTATTACTCACTCTCCTATGGATTTAAGGTAGATTCCATTTCTAACCGACATTGGTCGCTTTGGATCTTGTCATGGAGTGAACGTTCCCCATTGTGTTCTCCAGCCATAGGGCTGTTCTGGGCTGCTTAGGGCTGTCTGAAGCTGTTCAGGGCTGTGTAGAGCTGTCTGAAGTTGTTCAGGGCAGTTTAGGGCTGACGGTAGCTGTTTAGGGCTGACGGTAGCTGTAGAGCCATACAAGACATACTGGTCATGTATCTTGAAGTGCAAGACATACAGGTCAGGTATCTTAAAGTACAAGACATACAGGTCATATATCTTAAAGTACAAGACATACAGGTCATGTAGGCGATATTGGTGAGCTGACCCCAGTGAATGTCCGTGTGTGTTGAGCCACTGTAGAGCAGTCGATGCTGTCCGTCCTTGTGTCTGAACTTTACTGTCTGTGATGTGATGTGATGGAGCTGATGAGAAAGCCAGTGACTGTCCGTGTTTGTTGGGCCACTGTAGAGCTGTTGGTGTTTGTGTTGTCAGCTGTGAAACTGTGTTAGAGGGGAGGTTTTAGCCATGTTGCTGGTTTGGGTATCGAGTGGTGGTTCTTTGTGACTTGATATGTACCTAGTGTGCTGCTGTCGGTGGTGACGTTAGGTTCATAGGGATTGTGGTTATTTCGTGTATAGGAACGAGGGCTCCGGAACCAACCGGTTTGCAGGATCCAGGGGACCCATGGGTAGGCTGGGAGGGAGGGGCCATGCGTGGTTGCTCCTTCACCATTCGACAGTGGTGGGGCTGAAGGTACCATGTGAGTGTCATTTTGGACATCAGGTTGTCTCCCACCGTTTGGGTTACATATCATGATCACTACTCGAACATAAAAAAACACCATCATTGCTATAAAACCAGAAATACTATCATTATAGCTATCTGAGCTAACGTCATTATCGCTGTTTGAGCGAACTTAATTTCTTTGTTATTGTTAACGTCATTATCGATGTTTGAGCCAAAGTCTTTGTTACCTGTGTGCGAAATCTGTTATTTGTGTGAGTATCGTTGTCATTTATTTGTAAATCATAATCATTAGGCTTTTTTATTATAAATTATTTGTCTTTTTGTTTGAGTGAAAGCTTGTGACTGGCTGCATTTATCATTATTTGGATGATAACTTATTGTTTACATGACTCATCTTATCATTGAGTGGAATCGTATCATAATTTATCTTGGTTTCTTTTTTCTTTTTTGCGTTTAATTTTGTTTTGTTTGATATCAGTTCATTTTTCGTTTATATCATAATTCGTTCATGTTAGAAAATGTTTTAATTATATGGGATATTTAACGCTGTGCACATCATTATGCTAAATGTCAAATATTTGGATCATGTTTACGAACGAGTTAGATATTGTTTTTGTTCTATCTTCAAATCATTCATCATTAAACATCGTATTTGTATCACCATCAAGTGTTCTGTTGTGAATCCGGTCTAAGGTTGACATTACCCGGGGTGGGAGTGGGAGACAAGCGCCCCAATCCTCCAAAATGCCCTATACGGCCTGCGTCTCTTACTGCCTCTGTCAACTAAAATTCAGCTCCTGGCCTTCGCGAGTGGCTTAGATTTGAAGCCCGGCAGACCATGTTTTCTACTAACAGGAGAAGGGGTGAAGGCGGCCCACTGGCGCTTCAGGTAGATGGGACTTGTAAATCTTGGATGGTAGCTCATCTAGGAGAAGGAAAACTCCGATTCTAAACCTCTGCTGCCTTGTGGCTATACCCACTCATGGGAAAGGCTAAGGGAGTAAACCAGAAAATCCGGAGATGGAGTCCCTAAGGCGGTATGACATTGACTTCAACGTCATTCCGGCAACTCCTGCGACGCCGTTGGTGCCAAGCTGTATCGGCATTCGTCGTTTCCTTGGGCACACCAGCTGCGTGGAGGGGGGGATCTGCTGCATGGGCAACAGCTGATTCTCCATAACACCCTGCCCAGGCTTCATAGCTCCACTGGAGAGGACACTCCAGCGTCGTCGTACGGCGTCGGCACAACACGAGAAGTAGCAGTTTACCGGTTCTAAGTCAAAGCTCGATTGGCGTAGAGCTTGGCGCCAGGGGTTACTTCAGACTGTGGGAGAGATCACCAGGTCTCACTGGACAGCTACCGCCCGCCTCAAGCTGGGCAGCCCCCAGTCAGTAAGGTGCTGCTCGCCATGGCCTGCCTGCTTCACTGGGTGCGTGGAGCTTAGAGAACCATCTCGACAAGTGGGCCACAAAACTCTGCACCAGGAAAGACTAAAAGAAGAAATAAAAAGACTCCAACTCTTCGTTTTGCAACCTGGAACATCAGGACCATGTGTCCTGGATTGACCACTGACCTACAGCAGATCGACGATGCACGGAAGACTGTCGTCATTGACAGAGAACTCTCCCGACTGAACATCGACATTGCCTGCCTCCAGGAGACCCGACTGGCTGACAGCGGCACCATCAGGGAAGCCAATTACACATTCTTTTGGCAGGGGAAGCCCTTGGATGAACCTAGGCAGCATGGTGTAGGCTTTGCCGTCAAGAACACGCTAATCGCCTTCATTGAACCTCCATCATCAGGTACTGAGAGAATCCTTGCCCTCCGGCTGTCAACATCCTTAGGCCCGGTCAACATCTTCAGTGTGTACGCCCCAACCCTCTGCTCCACCTACGAGGAGAAAGACAAGTTTTATGAGGCTCTGGATCAGGCAATATCCAGTATCCCCAACAATGAAAGCCTTTACTTACTAGGAGACTTCAATGCTAGAGTGGGAGCTGACCATGAGGCCTGGTCCACCTGTCTCGGCTTTTACGGAAGGGGCAAGATCAACGAGAATGGTCAGCGACTTCTGGAGATGTGCTGCTGCCACAGCCTATGTGTGACCAACACTTTCTTCAAATGCAAGGAGATCCACCAGGTGTCGTGGAGACACCCACGTTCACGCCACTGGCACCAACTAGACCTCGTCATCACCAGGCGTGCAGAACTGGCCAGTGTCCTCCTTACCCGCAGCTACCACAGTGCCGATTGTGACACGGACCATTCCCTCGTGGCCAGCAAGGTACGAATATTACCAAAGAAGCTGCACCACGCCAAGAAGAAGGGTCACCCACGCATCAACACCTGTTGTGCAAGCAACCCAGAGAAAACACAGCAGTTCATCAGCAAACTGAAGGAAGCCCTCACCAAAGTGACACCTGATGACACCATTGACTCCAAGTGGTCCCATATCCGTGACTCTGTGTACAATTCAGCCATCACAGCTTACGGGAAGAGGGAGCGAAAGAATGTCGACTGGTATGAGGCAAACTGGGAGGAGATGGAGCCCGTGACTGAGGCAAAGAGGAAAGCCATCCTGGCATACAAGGCTGCACCTAGCCCCAGAACACTACAAGCCCTCAGGATTGCAAGGAATAACGCCCAGAAGACCGCCCGCCGCTGTGCCAACACCTACTGGCTGAACCTTTGCAACAGTATACAGACAGCTGCTGACACCGGGGATACAAGAGGAATGTATGAGGGTATCAACATTGGCGACAGCCCCCCCCCCCCAGCTACAAGACCGCTCCCCTCAAGTCCAAGACGGGCGAAGTCATCACAGACCAGGGGAAACAACTGCAGCGATGGGTTGAGCACTATCTCGAGCTGTATGCAACCCCAAACAATGTCACTGGAACTGCCCTGGACACCATTCCAGACCTGCCTGTCATGGAGGAGCTAGACACACAGACCACCCTGGAAGAGCTCGGAAAAGCCATCGATTGCCTTGCCTGTGGGAAGGCTCCTGGAAGCGACGGCATTCCGCCTGAAGTCCTCAAGAGCGGAAAACCAGCACTGATCCAGCCCTACACACACTCCTCTGCCTTTGCTGGGAACAGGGATACATCCCACAGGACATGCGTGATGCCAACATCGTCACTTTGTACAAAAACAAAGGAGACCGTAGCGACTGCAACAACTATCGGGGCATCTCCCTCCTCAGCATCGTCGGAAAGGCTTTCGCCCGTGTTGCCTTGGCGCGCTTGCAGATCCTAGCCTCCCGCGTCTACCCAGAGTCCAAGTGTGGATTTCGAGCCGGCAGGTCAACTGTAGACATGATCTTCTCACTACGTCAGCTGCAGGAGAAGTGTCGCGAGCAGCAGATGCCCCTCTACATTGCCTTCATAGACCTGACGAAGGCGTTTGACATGGTTAGTCGGAGTGGACTCTTCAGACTCCTGCAGAAGATCGGCTGCCCCCCACGTCTGCTTGCTGTCATTATGTCGTTCCACGAGAACATGCACAGCACAGTGTGCTTCAATGGCGCTACATATGAAGCATTCCCAGTCATTAGCGGAGTCAAACAAGGCTGTGTCCTTGCACCGACGCTCTTTGCCATCTTCTTCTCCATGCTTCTCCAGTACGCATTCAAGGACTGCAGCGAGGGAGTGTACATCCATACCAGGGCTGACGGCAAGCTGTTCAACATCGCCCGTCTCCGTGCTAAGACTAAAGTCACAGAGGTACTCATCCGTGAATTGCTCTTTGCCGACGATGCAGCCTTGACATCACACAGGGAAGATGGACTTCAGCAGCTGGTATGCCGCCTCTCCCATGCATGTAAGGAATTTGGACTGACCATCAGTTTGAAGAAAACGAATGTCATGGCACAGGACACAGACTCCCCTCCCTCTGTCTCTATCGATGGGTACAATTTGGAAGTTGTTGAGAACTTCACATACCTCGGGTCTAACATCTCCAGCTCACTCTCCATTGATTCTGAGGTGGGCGGCAGGATTGCCAAGGCAGCAGCAGTGATGGCCAGACTTAACCAGAGGATCTGGAACAACCCCAACCTCACAGAGAAGACCAAACTGCGTGTCTACCATGCCTGCGTGCTCAGCTCACTTCTCTACAGCAGCGAAACATGGACCACCTATGCAAGACACGAGAGGAAACTCAACAGCTTCCACCTGAGAAGTCTGCGGCGCATTCTGCACATCCAGTGGCAGGACAAAGTACCCAACACAGAGGTTCTAGAACGCGCCAACATGAACAGCATGTTCTCCATACTCAGCGAGAGGCGCCTTCGCTGGCTCGGCCATGTCAAGAGAATGGACCCAGGTCGCATTCCCAAGGACCTGTTATATGGGGAGTTAGCAGAAGGTGCACGACCAACTGGACGACCACATCTGCGCTACAAAGATGTTTGCAAGAAGGATATGAAGACAGCAAACATCAATGTCAACGACTGGGAGAGCTGTGCAAACAACCGTTCCAGCTGGCGTCTAGCTGTCAGGCAGGGAGTTCAAAACGCAGAGGAAAAGAGAAGAATAAAACAAGCTGAAAAGAGAGCTAAAAAGAAGGATAAGCAAAAGCGTACTTTGGAGCTACGCCATCGTCTCCCGTAGACGGACGGATGCCAAGATTTGGATCATGTTTACGCACGAGTTAGATATGGTTTTTGTTCTACCTTCAAATCATTCATCATTAAACATCGTATTTGTATCACCATCAAGTGTTCTGTTGTGAATCCGAAATCCCACCCGGTTATCTTGTTACATGCATCATCCTGCATATATATGTAGCATCATGTCCCACCCAGTCACATTATCCTGACACCAGGTCTACCAGTCCTAACACTAATCTTATAATGTTGAGCAACATGTGAGGTAGCTGCTAGTACAATTTTTGTCTTTGGTATGATTCATCCATGATTCTGACCCGCGACCTCCCACATCCAAAGCTGACTCTCTAACGCTTAGGAGCGGCGAGAAAAACAGATCATGTTTGCCCACTAACTAAAATGTTTAATGTTACACCAGCAAGCTTTGTCCCTATCCGAATTTTTTGGAGGGGTAAAAATTACTTTTGTTACGACCTAGCGAATTTTGCACATTTTCATCTCTCAACAACCGAATATTTTGTTTGTCAAATCGACGAGATATGATGTGTTTGTCAAATTGGCGAGATTTTATTTTGTGTCAAACAAATGATTTGCTTGTTAAATTGATGAGATAGGAGGTGAGATGTAACTAATGGCTATTCAGTTGGTATATTCAACAGGATGGTTTGTGAAAGCAGTCCAAACGTAGCAAAAGATGCTGTCTTCTTGCAACACAGTTTAGAACATCAAATTCATAATAATGATAAGGGAGCGATTTTTCCGCAAACAACACTTCGAGTTAAAATCTTTCTTACAAATTTGGGACTTTTCACTATATTAGACACAGATCCGTATCTACCTCAGACTTACTTTCTTGATAGCAAAATATCTTTATTCGGTCAAGTCTCTGGTCGGATAAACTTTTGATTGGTATTTCGACATCGTCATTTCCGATAGACCTGTCTCCATCACGCTGATTAAATTAGTAACGGAATAAGCATTGGCTTCGATAGTATACAGAATAATAGGGCTTTGTGCAAACGGTATGTTGGCCCTTGAGGATATAAAAAACGTGGAGAAAAGACAAAAATTGATATAAACATTAACTGTAGATCAAAATATGACAGCACAATCTACCAAGCTACCTAACTAACAATCTACCAGTCTACCAGACTGCAAGCCTACTAAACTATCACTCTAACAATTTATATACCCAACTGCCAGTCTACCAAACTATCACTCTTCTAATCTACAAAATTACCAATCAAACCAAATACCAATCTACCTATCTACCAAACTACGACTCTATCAATCTACCAAATTACCAAATTCTCAGTACTGCATAAACATACAGATGATAACAAAATGATAGATTGCTGGTGCCCAACATTTATTTACCAAGAATTTAATTTACCCTATAAACTGATTTACCAGCTTTACAAACTGTTCAAATAGAATCAAATATAAAATCGCAGAAAACAGAGAGAAATTTTACTAAGGATAAATTCTGAAATATCAAACTTAGAGAGCGACCTGTATGAAACAATAGATTTTCCAGAAAATTATATAGAAAACAAATATAACAGTAACAAAAAGAATTATACGATGAAAAGAGAGATAGTGATGAAAATACTGAAAAGTTATTTGAATTCTTTAAATTTGGTGCGAATACGCTGTAAGACAGAGCGAAAAATATACCAGTCTCTCTCCTTTAGAGGGAAAAAGGAACTGAGATCAATATTAAAATAGAGGACTTGAAGAATCTGGTTAATAAATGCGAAAGTACGATTATATCAACAGAGCAGACATTTGTTTTTATTTTAGATCTGGGCAATACAATAAATAATTTAGATTTAAAAGCGGATACAAAAACAGATTTTGAACATGTTAGAACAAAATTATTTTAATTTGAAGGAGTCTACTTAATATAAATTTTAATTAAAAAAAATCATGAAGATCGAAAAATGACGATTAGATCTATAAAAAAAAAACAACCATCAATGTATCCTGTTCTTATTTAAGCATTAAAATGGAAGATTTAGAAAACAAAAGCAGGATCTGATAAACGTACGCGTTTTGATGCTAAATGTTTTAGTTCATTGTTACGGTGTTATGTATATCTATATTTTTTGTATCGTAACTCTTGGTACATGCCTGTGTCTATATTACGTGTTAATTTTGTTTATTACTGTAAATTGTAATGATCATCTTTTGTCAAGCTGTTAGACAGATAC
This sequence comes from Sinohyriopsis cumingii, assembly GCA_028554795.2. NCBI lineage: Eukaryota > Metazoa > Mollusca > Bivalvia > Unionida > Unionidae > Sinohyriopsis > Sinohyriopsis cumingii. The sequence continues at coordinate 137,321,806 of CM068824.1, forward strand.
ATTTTGTATTTATTATGTAGATATATTAATAATTGTTGACATATATTTTTACAATTATTAATAGTAACCTTAATAATAAGACCTGTTGACAGCTATTGTGTATTGTCACTTTGGCTAGGGGGTCGGGTGGGTTCTTAGAAGAATTATTTCCTATTGGATGGGATATATCACATGAATAAGTATTATGAAATATTAGATTGACTCGTGAAATCTTTCACGTGGAATATATCACGATATAGTGTCACAATATAGTCTTGAAGTGTGTATACGGAGAGAACTGAGCAATCAGATTCATTCATGTTTTGGATTAATTCTGATTTCAGATTCTTATTACATATGTTTAAATCAGTCTTCAAATGTGTATAAAGTTTGTTGGTTTTTTTTGTGTGGATAGTTTGAGAGGAGACATTTGTTAGGATTATTCATTGGAATTACAAAGCGTCCATTGCATTAGAACAGTATTATGGGACTGTTGTGAATTATTCAAGGGAATACTGCACATTGCCATTGTGATACGTATATTCGAGGATCTGAACGTCATTAGGAACAGTCGATTCACACGGATTTGAATAGAATTATTTATGATTATTTTGGATTAAATTCAGAATACTGTCATATTCTCGTATATTTTCATTTATTACTTGATAATTAATTTTTTGTTAAGTTGTACAAACTTGTTGGTTTTACTTCTTTCTCTTACATAGATCATGATCAAAAAGTCATAATAGCACTTTAGAAAGCTTACCTGTAAAACTTAATTTGAGCTTGGCTTTAACGCTTCGTCAGAGAAAACTTACCTGTAAAAATTAATTTGAGCTTGCCTTTAACGCTTCGTCAGAGCAAAAGAGTGTCCTTGTTTCATCTTCATGGATTATTGTAGATATAGGCAGATAAGTATAATTTATCTAGAACTAATGCTACTAGCAGGGACAGGAGTGTTTGGATCTTGAATGGGTCTAAGAACAGATCCCTGTAGAACATCGAAACAAATATCACTTGAATTGGAATGTGTTCCATTTAAGGACACACTTTGTGTCCTGTCGACTAAGTATGACTTGAATCTTAGTAAAGCTGTGTTGCAAATGTCAAATACATGCTGGAGATGGTTAGTTAATATGTCATGGTTTATTGTGGACAAATATTGCAGACACCTACCGGAGGGCTAGGACTACAAACTTGCCACTGTCCAAAGCAGATTTAATGCTATTTACTAGTTTCAAAAGGGCAGTTTTAGTACTGTGGCGAGGGCGATATGCAAACTGAATTTCTAAAAGGAATATTTAAATTCAGAGGAGACAACAGTTGGAACAGAACATTGTTTTCTAAAATTTGAGACATAAATGTGAGGTTTGAAAAAGGGTGATAGTTTCCTAAATCGCTAGGGTCATGCGTTGGTTTCGTCTACAGAGACTTTACAATGATAGTTTCGAAACATTATGGGAATTCATCAGATGAGTGAGAAACATTATGGGAATTCATCAGATGAGTGAGAAACATTATGGGAATTCATCAGATGAGTGAGAAATATTATACCAACGATTAGTGAAGGCAATGTATTCAGCCATAGCACTCAAGCAGCAGTGATGTAGGAATTGGATCAAGTTGACCAGACTTCGGACTTCGTTTCACCAGAATTGTAAGTAAACCATCCGTAGCTACAGGTTCAAATACGATAAAAGGTTGCCTTTGAAATATCGTATCACAACTGTGTGGTGACGATTAGTTGATTAAAACTGTCTTGTCAAGTTGATCTCTAATAGTTTCTACTTTATCGTGGAAGACTTTTGCAAACTGGTCAGGAATTTCGACCAGGAAGAAGGTCGTTGGTAATGTAGCATGTTTGTTTCTTGACATTATCTTGTTCGTAATATCGAAGAATTCTTTGCAGCTGGCACTTTTTTTGGTGATCTTATTACAGGCATAGGTTCATTTCGCTCCATGATCTCTGTGACATTCTTCCCAGCGGCTTCTTAGATTTGCTGATGAATTGTAAGACCGAATGAAAATCAAAGTCTCTCAGCCCAGCGGGGTTCCATTTTAGCAGTGCAAAGATGATCCTTAACACCACTATACCATGGAGAATACATCTAAATGGTTACTATGCGCTTGGTTATTAGGGTATATTTGCCAAGCAATAAACGCAAGCATTATGAAGTTGTTCTGCTATATCAGCTGGTACTAATTCTCGTGGAAATGATAGATGATAACATTTGTGTGGTTTACTCATTTAAATCCTTCATCGTGGTGGAAACGCCGACCCCAAGAACACACGCGTCTTCCATTGAATATTTTAAACCTTTCTAGTTTTAGCACATTTATGGATATAAAATCATGCATGTATGTATGTATGTATGTATGTATGTATGTATGTATGTATGTATGTATGTGTGTGTATGTATGTATGTATGTATGTATGTGTGTATGTGTGTGTATGCATGTATGTATGTATGTATGTATGTATGTATGTATGTATTATGTATGTATGTATGCTTGTATGTATGCATGTATTTATGTATGTATGTATGTATGTCTGTATGTATGTATGTATGTATGTGTGTATGTATGTATGTATGTATGTATGTGTGTGTATGTATGTATGTATGTATGTATGTATGCTTGTATGTATGTATGTATGTATTTATGTATGTATGTATGTATGTATGTATGTATTATGTATGTACGTATGCTTGTATGTATGTATGTATGTATGTATGTATGCTTGTATGTATGTATGTATGTATTCATGCATGCACGCATGCATGCTTACATACATGTATGTAAGTGTGTATGTCCGTACTGACGTATGTATGTATGCATGCATGCATGAATACATACATACATACATACATGCATCATGCATGCATGCATGTATGTATGTATGTATGTATGTATGTATGTATGTATGTATGTATGTATGTATGTATGTATGTTTGTCTGTATCGATCAATGCACTTGGCACTTGGTAAACTACTACAGAATACGTATGTAAATATTTTGCTATTAGCTTCGTAAAGTCTATTTTCTTTACAATGTATGGGTGCCTGTTAATGAACGTCTCTTATATAGCATAACATATAATTGTATGATCTTGCTTCTTGACTATCTGAAACCCGTATGACTAATTGAAATCCGTATGACTAATTGAAATCCGTAAGACTAATTTAAATCCATATGACTAATTTAAATCCATATGATCAGAATATGGCTAACTTAAATTTCTAAGTCGAATTAAAATTGTTTCCTTTTTTTAGTAAATTTTTGTCTCGTGATCAAACTCAAAGCCAATAAATAGCTTTTTTTAAATGAACTTATTGAAAATCGATACAATGATTGACATTGAAATTAAAGTCTGTTATTCTAATTATTTCCGGTAAAAAAGGTTAATAACTGTTGTGCAGCACTGTATAACTCTATCCATCCTATATAGGATGATGGAATAATTCAATCCTGCTGTGATATTCAAGGCTAATTTTGTTCGTACTGGTGACTCTAAATTAAAATTTCTTTGTTACGTGTTATATTTGAAAACTAGACCAATGATGCTGTTCATAAGGTCGAAGAAAACTGATATGAATTGGACTTTTCTATTTCCGAGTAGCCTGGTAACTCCCTCGGGTAACAATTTTCTTTACTGATTATTTCGCTTAATTAGACATTTATAAAGGTGAAATAGTTTGGTTTTGTCAAGCCATCAGATAAAAATACTGTACTGGGGTAACGATTCCCGTGTCAAAGTAACTGAAACCGACTTTAATTTACACAACCTAGCAAATATGTGGGATAAATAGATGCCCACCGTATTTCGTCACTACACCTGTCGAGGGTTATCTGATTAAAATTACAGGAAATTGTACATGCAAGAAAGTGTTGACTAGTTTACTCTTGAACATGAACATATAGCTAAGTTTCTTCTCACTCGTTACAATTGTATGTAATCCCATGTACACTAAGCTTTGAATTTAAATTTACAAAGTTTGTGGTGCAAAATAAGAATGGTTGAAAAATAATTTCAGTGTCATGTAAATTGAATGATGCAATACGTTTCTAACTTTCTAAAATTAATTCTACCGAAATATTTTTCTCATTTCATTTGATTGATCAAGGCGATTGATGATGTACTTCATATTGCACAATCTAAGTTGATAGATACATTATTTTGTAAGAAACAAGAGATTCAATGCAGTTGGCAGATGTCCAGTTAATTTCAATACAGTTCAAAAGACCACTGCTTCCTGTAGCGATACATTAGGATGAAGAAAGAATTTAATGACAGGTATTACGAGGCAGGTGGTATGACCTAGGAACCATTTTGTTCAGTTAAAGTTGACACATGTTTCAGGCCCATCTGATAAGAATCAGGGCATTTTTATTTCAAATAGTGATCGTATATCCCACCCATTCTAGAATAATATATTAGTATCAGCATGTATTGAACCTTTTGTGTCGAGTCATATTCTGGTTAAATAGAGGAACGCCCTAAGGGAAAGGAGTCACTCATTTTGCACATTAAAAGTACAATTCAGGAGCAGATGTTCCTGGACTGCCCATCTGCAAAGCTCATTATGCATACAAAAGTATCTATCTATCTATCTATCTATCTATCTATCTATCTATCTATCTATCTATCTATCTATCCATCTATCCATCCATCCATCTATCTATCTATCTATATATCTATCTATCTATCTATCTATCTGTGTGTCTGTATATCTATCTATCTATTTATCTATCTATCTATCTGTCTGTCTGTGTGTCTGTCTATCTATCTATCTACTTTTCTGTCTATCTATATATCTATCTATCCATCCATCCATCCATCCATCCATCTATCCGTATGTCTGTCTGAATGTCTCTCTGTCTTTATCTATAGTTAAGTATATTTAATTTGTATTCGTTTGCTTTTTTCTTTATGGTTTTATGTTATGTATAATTGTAATTTGAACTTGTCCTTGTCCAAAATCACGTTCATTGTGTACCTGACCACCAACATTACTTTGGTAAAGAAAGAATACATAGGCAATATTTTCCTTATGACTGTGGTTTAAATATTAAGATCATTATTAATAAAAGTAAACATGTTTATTTCGGTCTGAGATTTCCCATGGAATAACCTGTTTTATCTGATATTTATAACATTCAATATTATAATTTTATTAACATATATATCTGTTTCCAACTTAGAATATTATAGAACAGAACTTTTGATCACCGTCATATTTTTCTTTTAACGGATGGGTATTTTCTTTTGGACCATTTGGTGAAGAACGTGTCGATGTTTGGCTAAACATTCTTTCTGGTGGAAGGGTTTGCATCGGACTAAATCCAGACAGTTATTGCTTGGGCAAATACAGTATAGTCTGTAACATGTCCGATTTCTCTTGGACTTTGATTTTGGGGACAGGTACTTTGTGAGCAGCTGCTACTGTAGCTAAAGAGGAGAAGGGTGTCAGCGCTGGAGAAGTTCTTGGAGACGCGGGGTTCCACTTCCTCATCACATGAGGAAGAACGGCTGTCAAATTGGGTCTGGCAGGCATCAACAGCAACGGAGAAGTGGAAGAATCTTAGGATACTGGAGACGCAGTAACTGTCGCTGTAGGTCGTGGTTTGCGAATGTAAGGTTGCGTTCTGCCGGAAGTGCCTCTCTTGCTGGTAGAAGCTCTTTCTTGGGGTCCTTTCTATGGATTTTTCTTTTTCTTTTTCTGTGGGGTTTTTTTTTGTTCTCGGGCTGTGGCCTGGTATTAACACCGTCGCTCGTTTTCTTTTGTGTCCGTTTGGTTTTTTGGGAGTGGCTTTTTCAAGGGGAGGACTTGGGGAGCATTATGATCCCATTTTAAGATGGAGCGAATGATGACACCTAGAGAACAGCTACCTCTAGGTTTCAAAATTATGTGTTTTGGTTTATGTGTCGATGCGAGGATCGGCCAGTTGAATGATTCCTTGCAGTAACTGACGAGCTGTCACCGTAAACCATCGTCATACTTCTTTGAGATTGGCTTCTAAGACACGGGTAGGTATTTGTGGATTGTTTTTGCGACTGATGCCGTACAAGGCACAAATCAATTTGACGAGAAGATGCGACTGAAGGGACGTCATGTTGACACTGTGTGAGACAGACTTGAAGTGTCCGAGGTTTTTACAGACTTTTGTTGTTATTGTTGTTGCTAAGTGGACGACGGGGACGTGTACACGACAGGCTATAAATCTTGGTACCATTGGTCAAACAAATGGGTACGAAATCGCAAATAATAGGGGGTAGTAAGTTTTAAATCCACGAGGAAATAGGCATGTAGGGTTTGAGTGGCATCGTCGTACTTGTCACACTTGCACTGACACCTAACTGTCTGGCTAAGACTTGCACATGCGATTTATCTTTTGGACTTTTATACAAGACCACGTAATGAGCATTGGGACTGATGGTACAATGAGCTTTACTTTTTTGAAACAAATGTTGGCGATATAAATGACTCTAACATTACGATGATGCCCTTTGCGCATAAACTACAGTTTAATTTCTTCGTCTTCTTTTCCTAACATGTCTAAGATGACCTGATGGGTTTGACTGGGATCAGAAAAGTTCCCGTCATCTTCACCAGGAATGCCTTCCACAAACACGATGGAATCACCTTGAATTCCTCGCAAGAGGCTGTACACCGATTGCCACTATTTGTAACACCACACGATCCGTTGAGGTGGACGATCGATCAAATGATGTTTATGTTCGATCAAATGTTTCACAAATTCGGTTTTGCCTGAACCGCTGGGTCTGGCAATTAACATGTTAAAAGGATGGCAGAGATACCAGGCCTCTCAACTTGCACGATCTAAGTGTTCATCGATGACTTTAACAGATGAGGAAGAGGGAGCAGGGTGTTTTCGAGCATGAATCGTTGGCTGTACACTAAGGAACACGCATTGGCAATGTTGCAGGCTTCTTCAAAATGCTCGATACCTCCGTTCTCCATAAACAGTTCTCGAAATTTTCCACAGCAACGCAATAAAATGTCTACGTTAGGACGACAATACTTTAACATCTCTTCCTGAAAGTTGAAGAGATCCGAGGCTTGAGTGTGGTAGCAAGCGTAGAAAGCTTCTTGTTGTTCGGTACACATGTTGTCGGGGTCGTAATAGTGAGCCTCAGGCAAATGGTAGAACTGTGTGTTGATTGGCTTTGCTATTGGAAAAGTGCGTAAAATAACCTTTGGCCATTTCTGTCATTACAAAAACGTTGTAGGCATTCGACTCAAAAACGTGGCCAAGTAACTCATCTAATCTTTAAACTCTACTTGTCCCACTTGCATTAAAATGATTTTGACTCCGTTTAAAGTCACTTTTGGACGTTGGGTACTTTGTTCCGTATAGAATCTCAAAAGAAATTGCCCATCATATCACGAGAAACTGTGAGCCTTCACCGCGGGATGGCGAAGCCAATCTCCGTAATGTTCGATGTCCTCTTGGCTCCACGTCTCGTCGATGGAGTCTAAGATCCATTTGGCGAAATCGGCCAACGTGTTCGGTCCCCGAAATATTTTTTCACGTCCTCCAGGAATCTTGCTGTAGTGAAGACAGTGATTAAAAATAGCTTCTTGGATGCACTTCTCGCACGCTCGATGAGCCAGGCAGAAATTAGGAATGTGAATGCCAGTCTCTTTCATGCATTCGAAATAAAAAAGACGAAATTCCCTTTCTTCTAGTCATCTTTTTCTTGTTGGGGTGGTATTTTTGAATGTTGCATTCGTGTTCCAAGTCCACGATTTTGCGACTAATGTGATATCGTTCTTTCCTTGACAAATGTGTGCCTTGACACTATTGATACGTATGCCTTCTCCACAAGTAGGGTACCCTCTCAGGAGTTATCAAGCACGTTTCTGCTGTGCACCTTGCGACTTCAGATGGTGTTGGTAATAGGCAGGGCTGACAAAAGTTTGCTGACAAGCGGCCAAAGATCCTTCACATTTTGATCCACGATGCTTGTGTTCCTCTCGATTTTTATATGAATAGTCATATTTCTCACAGTAATAACCATTTACCAGAAATTCGGCGATACTGGTGATGGCATCAAAATGTTTATTTCCATTTTCCATTTTCCATCGACTCTCTTCCATTCTACCGTGTCGTTCTGGTCGGCATTCGTTCGTCCTACGACGATGGTACTGGCTAAATACATCTTGTTTTGATGGTTGTTAGTTCGGACGAGAGTCTGTGGTGCTGCGAAGATCGTACACCAATAACACTTTTTTTTGCGTCCATTCCCTTGGGGAAAAGACACATCGGTCATGAACAGTGTCGCTTTTCCATCTGTGCAACTTGTCGTTGGATTGTTGCACGTCTTGAATCTTGTCCATGACTTTGGAAAGTGTCAATTCTGCTGCTCTGCTAAACTCGATCCAAACGGGGGACTTCAGACTGTCACGATGAATGGAAAGTCTCAAACAATCGTTTTCTTTGTCTTCACATTGCCGTTTCAGTGTGTTTGACAAAGAATCCCACACCTCAGTGATGAACCCCTCTGCTTTCTCCAACGGTACTTCGGACTTGAAATCTTTAAACTTCACCCAGTACGTGTAAGCCGTAGTTCGAAATTTTATAAAGGAACGCTTTTCCGTCTCACGAAAGTGGTAGTACTTTTGAGGAGTTAGTGGCGGACTTTGTTTGGGTGTAGAATCTCTGGGACTTGATTATGGCTTGCTCATGCCATCTTCAAAATCACTGGCATGAATTTGAGCCAAGACTTCAGCTACTGTGCGAGGCGATAACTCATGTTTCACTCTCTCTTACTTTCTTCTCTTTTCTCCACGAAATGATGCGATCGTTTCATTTTGACAGCAAAAAGTCAAATGACAACATTGTAAACGCCACGGTCCGACCAGTGTCTTCCCTATATAAAGGGTCAGTGTCTTCCCTTCTAGTATTTATTTCACTCTCAAACCGACCAGAACAATGGAAGAGCGCACACAGATCGAACTTCGTCATCAGAGATTTGTGAGGTGTCATAAGTTATCTTCAGACAAGCCGACGGACTACTCCCCTGATTTCGAGATTAAAGTCAAGGTTTTTGCTATATATGCAAGAAGAAAGGGCATTAGGCTAAACAGTGTCCAGACCGTCAAAAAAGTACGATAAGTGTCAGAAGAGATAAAAGTTAAAATTCTTGTTATCATTGTGCAGAGAAAGGACATTGGTCTTCAGAATGCTCTAAAAACAACAGGAGCAAGAAGAAAATTGGGGTTCAGACCAGAAAGAAGAGATGTACTCTCCCAACAGGAAAAACCCAGACACATCCAGAAAGAGAAAAAAAAAAAAAAAACAAAAGAAGACGAGGGAAAATGAGGAAGAAGAGGAGGAAAACACATTCAACAAACAGAGAAAGTGAAAAACGACACAAAGAAGTCTGTGAGCTTTTTAAAGTGTTGTGTTATGAATTGGATTGTACAATTTGTACCAGAATAGACCAGACAGAAAACGTAATTGTCTCATTCTTTTGATTTATGTAAACGTAATAAGAACATACACTCACGCACTCACTCACACGCATACACGTACATCATGGGGAAAACAAGGGATTTTAAGTTTTAATTGATTTCGAGAGAGGTGTGTGGCCCTGAAAAGGGCCGTTTATTGTGTGAAAAAAAAAAAATTCAGGAACGCGAAGCAATCAGTTTTAACTGCCTTAAACCTTTGCCACGGTTAAGGCCTATATCTGGACTTGTTCCTGTTCATGACGATTTGGTGGGAATAACTAGGGCTGGTATCTCTGGTGTAGTAACAAGTTTTTTCTTTCTGCTGCTGTACAAATTTATCCAATTCTTCTTTCTGTCTCTGTTTAAAATCATCGACGTGTGGTATAAAAGGAGAAGGTGGCGACGGTGCTGGTACTGGAACAAATTCTTGCGCAGAAGAGAGAAAATCCATTAAATCCCAATTAAAATCGGCTTCTTCTGGAAGTAAGACTGTATTGGCTTTGGTAGCCGCTGAGATGTCATCGCTTATCGTCTCCACAGCTGGTGCACCCCAATTCATCGTCTTCTCAGTTTCCGTCATGTTTGAAAACGTTGTTGCTTTGATTCACTGCGCACAGACGCTAGCGCATCTATCGGGGAATGTGACGTCACAGGCAGATGTACTCGGATTGGAAGACAGACTCCACACTGTGACTGAAGTTAATAACGTTAATTGGGATTGGTGAAAAAACTCAATCGATTTCGATTCGCTCTTCCTCTATAAATAACAGTGGTTAACTTCATTCCCTTCACATGTTCTTTTCACAAGATTTGGACTAACGTTGAATCATCTACCCTCATATAGTCGATGCTGTTCCGTACGGACTGACCTATGTATGTCAGATCATCGTGGACAATCATCCGGATGACCGATATGAGCGTTTGGAAAAGAAGAATCTATGTGGGGAGACAAGGTTTTCTGAAGAGAGCCCTTATTTACGGTCTAGAAGGTAGAATCAATTTTAGGAAGAGAAGAAGACCTATGCGATACCCTCTTTGTCAATGGACGGATGTTAACAAACAAAAAACCAATGGTCCTTTTAAGGGCCAGTCATGGGCCTCTAAAAGATATTTATTCTCGTTGCCTAAAATTGTATTAGTCGATGTTATAATTTAGGTGTGATAGATTGATGTTCATCAATTTATGTCTATGTGTTGTATATGTCTATATCGATACCTCTAATGCATTTGTCTCTCCCTAGAGTAGCGCATATTCAGATCAAACCCTTGTCACATTGTTACCAACTTCCAGTACCGTGATGTAACCTCACATGTTCCCTTCCTATTCTCTCTATACTGCAACCCAACTTTCCCTTGTCGCTATACAGGATCAATATTCCCTATTTTCAATTCCCCTTGAATCTAAACATTCCAAGAGGGGTCTGAATAATCTTGACGCTAAAGGTTTCCACGACCTTTTTGACTGCGATTTCCATTGACGCTAAGGTATCCCCATTAACTACTCATCTCTATTATTGTATGAAAATCAAAGGTATATTAGCATGTAAAACGTCTCAGCTGAACATATATTCGGGTCTTAAAAATAGTCAGGTTTTATGAGTAATAAAACTGGAATCAAGACAATAACCGTAATTAAAAACTACTCACTTAATCACAAGCAACAAATACGTTTCTAAGACAACTTATGTACGCAATCACTTAACTAATGTGATAGTAGTTTTCTGTGTGTTCTCATGGATCAGTTGATATCAAGGGCGACGAATAAACTTATTACATTGAATGAGCCTATCTTTAATATTTCATCAAAGTAAAAAGTTCTCCGTCTGTGAATTGTATATGCAAATTAAGGCTTCGTCGTGGTGATAAATGTACCGTTCTCGTCATTGTGTTACGTTTACAATCTAGATTATTCAAATTCCTTTTCTGATTGAAGTTTCGAAAAAGTTAATATATTATTTAAAACTGAAAATCAAATGCGGAACAATTTATAAACATTCGTCATATTGACGTATTTAAACTACATTAATTATTGGCACTGATATTGATGAACCGTCTCAACCGACAGTGCATTAAGGCAAATTAATGAAAATATTCACTTGACATACGAATTCAATTAACTGACATGTAGTACTTAATCTTTTAAACAACTATATGAACGTAATTGTGTTTTTGCCTGTTCATGACTATTTTTTTAGGAAACATATGTGCTGCCGTTCTCAAATATCCATTCACAAAAATTATGCACGATATGCCGCTAACTATTTTTTAAATATTTGTCTATTGAAGGAAGATTTTAATTACATGTATTACTCTTAATAAAAATATATGTTCCATTAAATGATTTCTCGATGTAATTCGGCAAACGAAAGAAAAATGAAAACCAAAAATAGAAAACTCTGTCACAATGCTCTGTATGTCCAACTTGCATATTTTTTTGTCTTATTGTAAACTCTAATTATATCAGCGTGCAACGCCTCAAGCCGGGCATCCCCGGGTCAATAAGGTGTTGGCCAGCCAACGTCAGCCTGCTCCAGTGGGTGCCTGGAGCTAAGTGTTGCTCAGCATGACAAGCAGACGGAAATTCCGCACCAGACAAAAGAAACAAGAAACCAACAACGAATAATCCAGCTCTTCGATTCGGAACGTTCGCACCATGTGCACAGGCATCTCTGACGACCTCAGTGAGGTTGACGACACCAGGAAGATGGTCATCATCGACAGAGAGCTCACCAGACTAAATGTCAGCATAGCGTCCCTCCAGGAAACCATGTTTGTATCCAGCGGTTCCCTCAGAGAGGAAAACTACACCTTCTTCTGGAAGGTTCGAGAAACTGCGGAGCCATGTCAGCACAGAGTGGGCTTCGCCATCAAAAAACCCTCCTGGCCTCTGGTGAGCCTCCCTCAAGGGGCACTGAGCGTCTCTTGTCCATTCGTATTGCCACTGATGCAGGTTCTGTCAGCATCCTCAGTATCTACGCCCCCACCCTCACGTCTTCAGAAGACACAAAAGATCCGTTTTATTGGAAGTTGGACGAACAGATCAACGGATACCTCAATGATGAGCCACTATTCCTCCTCGGCGACTATAATGCTAGAGTAGGTGTGGACCACGAGTCGTGGCCTACTTGCCTTAAACATCATGGCAATGGAAAGAGCAACGAAAACGGTCATAGACTGATACAGCTGTGCACTTACCATGACCTTTACGTTATAAACACCTTCTCCAAGTGTAAGCCATAACACACAAAGTGTCAAGGAAACACACCAGGTCTCAGCGCTGGCACCAGCTCGAGTTGGTCATCACCTGCCCTGATCAGCGTCATCTCCACCAGAAGCTACTAGAGTGCAGTCTGCGACTCTGACCACGCTCTCGTTATCAGCAAGGTGCGTTTACAGCCGCACACACTACACCGCTCAAAGCCAAAAAATAGTCCTCGCATCAACACTGCGCAGATGTCGGTCCCTTCCGGGACCTGCCAGAACAGGATGCCACAGCTAAGTGGAACGACATAAATGGTGCCATCGACAGCAGAGCCATGTCCACGTTGGTCAAGAAGGAACGGCCCAGTCAGGACTTGTTTAACGCACACCTTTCAAGCATGGAGCCGATAGTCGAGGACAAAAGCCTTCATAGTTTACAAAAAAAATGCCCTAACGAACAGACGCTTGGTGCCCTCCGAAGTGTCCGAATCGTTACCCAACGCATTGCTAGACATATCGTTATCTTAATATTCCAAAATATACACATAACACACCGCTGTAAGGTGTTTCAAATGCAGACGTGATGAATCATTATGCTTATTAAAAGACCAACTGAATGTTACCGAGAAAGACCGTTTTAATGTTCAACGTAGTAACCTTAATATGTATTGTGAACATAAAGGAAATTATATGGAATATAAATTCCCATTTGTTTAGCTCGTGAATATGTGTCTCTATGGTTATGTGATGATTTGTTACCCTTTTTAAGTCTGGCTAGAGCCTCGATATCCCATTCAATGAGACGTGATTTAAATCTTATTTATATTTCAAAAATTAATGGAATGAATCAAACTGTACAAAGATATTCACATTTTCAATTTTATTAGACAATTAATAAATAGTTTCAATTGTTTGAGAGAAATATTTCAAATATATATTTGTCCTGCAATAATATATTTACCTACTCTCATTGTGGTTTAAAGATCACGCTTAGAATTATGTGAGCATCAAAAATCTAAATTGATAACCACTAGACCTGTACTCTATGGGGAGATCCAACTACAAGACCACTCAGACTGATATATCTACCTAGATATTTTCAGGCAAATACACGACTTCTATTTCTTTTCTTTTGTCTTCAGACTAACCACCGAAAAATTTCGTTTTTTCTGCTATAGAAATACACACTTATAGTTTCTGGCTGCAACAAGGGATTATGTAACGATATAAATTTTTCTTTACCTCGAGTGCCCGAGTGGCCTAAAGCGTTCTCTGTTACGGATCACTGCCATCTCACCTCTATCTGCGTGGGTTCGAGTCTCGGATTCGGCCAACGTGGGTATGTGAGAAAGCTTGCCAGTAGTTTCTTTCCGGTGGTTCTTGCTGGGGTTTGCCCGGGTTCTTCCTCCACCATTAATACTGGCCGCCATTTATAGCCTATCGTGTGCTGAAAAATGGCGTTAAATCCTACAACAACAACAATATACATATTTGAAAATATAGTATTTTATTAGTACTTATCAAAACGTTAGATTACATAGTACTTGCAGACATTATACTTTTGTATTGCATAGTACTGATTCTCTCAGCTATTTAAAAATATCCCTCACATAGTCAAAACCATGAAACAGACTTGTGGCAAATAATTAGATCTCATACCACCATAAATAATACAACCTTGGTTTGGAAAAGCAGCAAATCGTATTGATTTCAGAGACCGTCGACACGAAACATCTACTGCGATATTGAAATTTTCCTGTTTCTTCTGGATTAGACCCCTTTTGACAGTATTGGTGAGCAAGGTCGTTAGTGCTGATGTGGAACCGTTGTACAAGCGAGAAGTCGGTGGTATGATGTTTACTTCATGTTCTGTATAAACTAAGAGCATCGGCTGACACTCAAGACCATTCTACCATTACAGCATGGCAATGTTTGTGTTAATTCATCTGAGTCAATGGATTAAGACATCAAATAGGATCCAAAGTGATGAGTTGAGACTAATTCAGATTATAGAGCAACATGGGTGCGATTTAAATTCGCGAGGAGCATATTCGCTATGCCCACTGATCGAATTACTTCAGAAGCTCTTAGCATTTCGCTTTTCGATTTGGCAGCAGCAATGGGTGTTACATTTAACATGCAATTAAAGTGGTTTAGAGAAAATACCGGCTGATTTTACATAAGAAATTAGGATGATGCCCCTCCACCCACTTCACTGCAAAACCTAGCGATGAATTATGCAATTGCACTCCTAAGATGATTGCCTACAGTGACATACCAATATATATATATATATATATATATATATATATATATATATATATATATATATATATATATATATATATATATATATATATATTGAACTAACTTTGGTTTAATAAATCAAATTTGCATAATGTATATTCAAATTCATTCTAATGTTAATAAATTAAAGCGAAAACCCATGTAATACATGAACCGAAATGAAAGTCCATGGGACCAGGAAGTCCATGTAACCGGGGAATCAATGCCAAAACAAATTAGAAAAATATTAATTCCCTTTTAACAATAACAGAAATATCAAAATATGTTTAAATGTTTAAAGAACGCTAATGAGTGTAAATATGTGCATACGCCACCAACATCATGTAGTTATCCAAATTGAAAAGACCATTGCTTCCGTAGGATATCGCGATATCTATACCAAACTGTTGACCACTTTATTGTTTCAATCTCCTTTTAACATAGTTTAAACAAAACGAACACATTTCCGGGGATAATAAATGCATTCTGGTTTAGCTTTGGAATTCCTATCGGCAAAATTTGTTCCTGCCAAGTATTGTATAAGGTGTATACGTTACAACGATGTGTGAGACTGAGCTCGGATATATGTTACAACGATGTGTGAGACTGAGCTCGGATATATGTTACAACGATGTGTGAGACTGAGCTCGGATATATGTTACAACGATGTGTGAGACTGAGCTCGGATATATGTTACAACGATGTGTGAGACTGAGCTCGGATATATGTTACAACGATGTGTGAGACTGAGCTCGGATATATGTTACAACGATGTGTGAGACTGAGCTCGGATATATGTTACAACGATGTGTGAGACCGAGACCTCGTGTATTTGCTACAATGATTTGTGAGAATGAGGGAATGAGCTCCTAGCGGAATATCTTTTTCTTTTAGAATTGTGTATTTATTTCGTTGATAACTTTTCCATTTGATATTCTAAAACGTGCACCTTGCCTTCAGCACGAGTGTGATTGATACATAAGCATTCCTCATGAGTGCCATCAAAAACATGTAAACTACGTACACGTTAAAACCCATTCAGGGTGTAAATTAATGTGTACTCGTATTTAACGTGCTCACTATAATGTTAGTAAAAAGTGATTAACTTCGGTCGTATCAGATTCACAAGGCATTCTTTATACGGTAATATGTGCTGGCAAATTATGATTAGGTTTGAAATCGGAAAAAAATCTTGTTATCACAATAGTTCATTCTCGTAATCCAATGTATCTGAAATATGTTCATTGAACTCTGCACTCCTTGTGATTTACATAAAATCTTTTGTAGAGAAATCAATTTCCAGTTGGACTGTGTAATTTGTCATTAACATGTTTATTTGACCCTTCTTCCAGCTCAGCATATTGTATGTTTTCCATTTAATACGTTCTCATGACTGATATATATATATATATATATATATATATATATATATATATATATATATATATATATATATATATATATATATATATATATATATATATATATATATATCAAACGAATGAATTATTTCACAATATGTCAAAGTTTATAGTACATACTTCATTAAAGTGTCAGCATGTATTGTTTTAAATATAACTTTGTTATCCAAACAATGTGTATCTATTTGTCTTGATTCTTTGTAGATGGATCTCGTAAAATTCACGAGATCTTAAAGAAGTACGGCTAAAGCCGAATACAAAATTTGTACATTTGCAAACATTAAGTACATCATTTATTACTTGGTCATACAGTACTGCACGCAGAGTTGATGATGCTTATCTCCATGTTAAAGTCATCAAATGTAGCAAATAAACCTCATATTTTCTAAAGTATTGAATTATACCAATATGTATACCATACTTAAAGTATTTAAATGTACCGTTAAGGTATTTAAAATAAAATAATTTACCATGTGTATTCTCTTATGTTGTTTCTGTTGAAACCACTAGCATTGGCTATATTTTATTCCAATAAACCTTCAGACAAATACGAATTATCTGCTGATTCCTATATTGTTGCCTTCATTATAAAACTCTATGAGCTATATGATAACTGTTATAGATTTCTTGCTAGTATTTATCTTGGGCAAAAAAATTAAATTAATGTTCTACTTTACACATGATAATTCTCTGCATCTGCATTCTGCAATTTACCACTTTTAAAAGTCTTTCTATAATCTGGTTGGTCTAGGGAGCTTAATCATTTTAAAATCTCCCCAAGTTGGTCTGATCTAGTGATTGTCGATGTTTATTTTTATTGTACGCATATCTCATTAATTGGTTTTAAATTGCAAGATAATATGGGATCACTATATAGGACTATCTAGACTGCTCAACAACACGTTCCTTACGAGGCTACTTTATGCTGAAAATAAGTACTTATTTAATGTTATTTAATCGTCAACCCTATTCCACCCGTCTTGTTCACTGCAATGTTTTAAGCTCATCAAAATATGAACGACATGCTCTGATTGGGTTGGAGTAGCTTCTTTTGATAACATTCCTTTTCGTGGAGAAATTATATGTAATCTCTATATTAGTGATAACGAAACCGAGCTTTCACGGCTAGTCAAATACCTAACGGAACAATCTGGAAAGACGTTCAACCATAGATCTTCGTCTTCAAGTTCAAACGTATTCCTAGTGTTCCTAGTATTCCTAGTGTTCCTAGTATTCCTAGTGTTCCTAGTATTCCTAGTGTTCCTAGTATTCCTAGTGTTCAGCTAATGTTTAAACGTAAGAGACGGTGTGTGATTTCTATCAGATATCGCCTTCAGTTATCTTTGGGTTCAACTTCAGACATATGAGAAATGTCTATCGTTTAAATTGCAATCGATCTTGTACATTTTAATTGTTCCTTTCTTTTATTATCCTGTTCGATACTACGCCTGGTGTCTATGGGAGTATATACCAAGGTAAAATTACATGCTTTGATCAGTATATGATAGTTTTCGTTTTTGTTAGCATGAACCAAAATATGATATATTGCGTCCTCGTTTTTTTTTTTTCTTCTTTCTTTGTTCTTCATGTGATTTGTTCCGTCTGCCTGAAAGGGGCATCAACTTTGGCAATTAAATATCCTCAGATTGCACATATTTTGTACGGCTGTTTGAATACATTGAACGGTTAACAACTAAGCTGAATTTCACTCTTCTTTAAGAATGCTGCATATATATTAACCAATATGTTTTCCATTTTTTACATTGAGGTTTTTGTTTTTGTACCAAGTTATTTATCTAAAGCGTGCATTTTTCAGATTTTTCTGCTTTTAATTTTTATTTTTGTATCCCAGACTGCTAAATTGGCCATTATTTCCACAAACCTCACACCGATTGAATGACAGGACAATCAAACAATTTTGCAGTGTGTAAGCAGTGAATGCCAATCAACAGAAAGCTAAGCACGGCGTATCTTTAATCGATGGAAAAACTAAGGAAGACATGTACCATACCTATCGATCACTGTCGTCCAATGATACAAAATATTCTGCTCTAAAGGTTAACTTGTGTTTGTCCACTTTAGGCTCACTTGTCATATGTCCGTTCAAGCGTACCGAACTCTAACTACGACAACAGTAAATCCGGTCCACTATTTCGGTCAATAACATTTTCCATTTTATTTCATAAAAATACTCGAGAAATTACGGGGCTTCTGGGAATGACGGGAATTCTGAATAAGTTTGATAAAGAATACGTATATTGCGGCTTTCTTAGCTTCTTTGCGAGAATAAAAAGCACAACGCTTTCGACGCATGCCCGACTGTTTAGATTAGCTTTTCTTCAAGCACCTACTCTATCCAGTATTATAACAAAAATGCCATTGCAGTTTTCCTGTGTCTCTTGAAAATATTGTATTTCCCCTCTGCCGAAAAATATTGTTTTCACTTCGTATTTGATATCATTTCTCAATGTGATTGGTTACAACACATTATGATTTTAGTATTGTTGACGGAATAGGTACTTTGTATGCATAAATAAACAACAACTAATAAAGACTAATCGATTTTCTTTACAATCATATAACTTTTAACATTGTAATAGATAAATCTCATTTAAAATTACGGTCAGCATCATTTCAAATAATACGTTGGTTTAGTCGTTAGAGAATGGAAACAATATCCGTGTTTTATGTCGGTTTGATTGTTTTAAAAGTAAACTTTGTATTGACAGAAATAAGTTGGTTTATGCAATAATTGTTATAGTGTGGGAGCACAAAATGTACTTCCTTCGTTTAAGGAGTAGCTGACTTGTTCAATATCGTTATTTTTGTTCTAGGAGTAGGTAACCCGTTCTATACCATCCACTTCGTTTAAGGAGTGACTAAACCGATCTATACCGTTCCCTTCGTTCAAGGGGTAGATAACCTGTTCTATACCGTTCCATTCGTGTAAGGAGTAAATAACCCGATTTATACCGTTACTTCGTTCAAGGGATAGATAACCAGTTCTAAACAGTTCCGACTGATATTTATTTTTTATAGTTGATAAATATTACCTGCTTGAATATATGTCTCGCTCTGTAGACCTTTTGTCGGAAACTCGTTTTTCGTCTATCGCATAAATGATAATTTAACTTTAAAGTAAGTACAAGTAAATAGTTTAGAAAATTTTCCAATGAGTTATAACACGCCCCAGCCATGGATCATTTACACGGTCTTGTTTCATTGCTTCCAAAAATGTCTAATCACAATATTTAAATCTATCATCTAATCATCAGTATTCATCAACCAAGATCACTTTCGTCACTGATGTCGTAAGCTACTCAAATCATTCATTCAGTAAAACTTTCTCTTTATTATATGATATCAAACTCTATCAAATATCACAGCTGTTATATTTTGCGCGATGATAAAGGAAATTTATATGATTCAAAAGGTTTGTTAGATGCGATTTTCCAACTGTCTAGATAAAGCAACCGCGTTATCCGATCTTGAAACTGAAACTTAATATTAGTTACCAAAATGAATGCTGTTATTAGATATTACATTCATATTGAATAGATAAGGCATTCAAATTATGAATTTACAATCATATGCATCTTATATTTTGTCACTATGTGTTTATATGTATGTATGTATGTGTTTATATGTATGTATTTCTTTGTATATATATATATATATATATATATATATATATATATATATATATATATATATATATATATATATATATATATATATATTGAATGTGCAAAGTTGAAAAACGGAATAACATCAAAAAAATTACGTTTAAGTAATACTAAATATTTATTTATTTTTCCGCAATTCCAAATTGATATGTAACGGCTGCCAATATCTCACACTTCTTGACGTACTCTATTAAAAGTGTACATATGAAGAATGTGGCACAAATCAGCGGATAAATGTAAGTAAGAAGAGTGAAGCATACGTCCACAGCCACGCCATTAAAAATATACATAGGCAGAATCAAGCACACAACTGCAGGTACTCCATTAAAACTGTACATATGAATAGTGAAACACGCGTCTTAAGGCACGCCATTTACAGTGTAAATAAGAAGAGTGTAGCACACATCTGCAGGTACGCCATTAAAACTGTACATACAAAGAGTGAAACACGCGTCTATAGGCACACCAGTTTAACTGTACATAAGCATAATGAAGCACACGTCTACAGGAACACCATTAAGACTGCATATGAAGAGTGAAGCACGCGTCTACAGGCATGCCATTAAAACTGTGCATATGAAAAGTGAAACATACGTCTACATATATGCCATTAGAATTGTACATATTAGAATGAAGCACGCGTCTATAGGCAAACAATTTAAACTGTAAATAGACAGAGTGAGGCACACATCTATAGGAACACTATTAAAACTGTTCATTGGAACAGTGAAACCTGCGTCTACAGGCACACCATTAAAACTGTACATATGACAAGTGAAACACGCGTCTACAGGCACACCATTAAAACTTTACATATGACAAGTGAAGCACACGTCTACTGTCACACCATTAAAACTGAACATAAGCAAAATGAAACACAGTCTACAGGCATGCCATTAAAACTGTACACATGAAGAGTGACGCACACATATGCAGGTACTGCATTAAACTGTACATACGAGGAGTGAAGTAGGCAAGGCATTACAACTGTACTGTGAGGAATGTATCATACGTCTGCAGGTACTCAATTAAAACTGTACATATAAAGAGTGTTACAGATAAATGAAGAGAGGTAAATACAGCTGTTAGTTTTTTATCTTTGTAAATAATGGAGTAGTTTACGTTTATTTCTGTAATAGCCTAGTAATATTATTGATAAACAGCTAATTTCCTATATACTGAATCAATAATCCACCTGACTGAGTTATCCAAATATAATTGATAAATTAAATGTAAACGATTTTTTGGTGATGTCAAAATTTTGTCTCAGTATTTGTTTTTTCTTTCTTATTCATTACATTGTTGAAAGGAACTCAATTAATTGGTATAACTTGATACCTATATTGCTCCATCTCACCCCTAAAACAATATCAGTTGTTCTCTAGCACCATCTAATACAAACATAAGAAAATATTTTACTGATAAATGGCATTGTTTCAACTAACCATGTGGGTAATATACTAGTTTTATGATAAATTTCAGTGTTAGGAGAATGAAAAAAACATGAATAGAACGTATCCAACTCATGCTCACCTTTGCAAGTCGAACACACAGCGGATATTATATTGCCCGCAAGATATTATTTCCTCTGAATTTGACAATGCATAATATTTAATTAAAATACAGACTAAAGCACTGATGAACTAAAGAGTTTTGAAAGTTTCGTTATGATACCTGCTGTTTTGTAATTATATTTTGCATGATATCAAACACGATATCAATTTTCGTTATATCACACTGACTCTTATTACAAGCTACTTGAGACCTGCTACGTCACAGTTACTGAATATCACGTGCGATAAATTACTCTAATCCGAATTTGAAAAGTGGGTTTGGAGACGAATATAATATTGCATTGATAATGAATGTTGTTATAAAGGTCTGTCTTACCCGTACTAATATGGAGCAGTTCCTCTCAATCTTAGTCTTCATCCATCAACTTCAAATTCAGGATGGTTTTTAAGATTGAAGGAACGTACTTAAAGGATAATGCAGTTTTGTGAAGTCGACCGTTATAATATCTGTTTAATGCATGTTTTCTATCCCTCCGAACATGTTTTAATTGAATGTATACAAAAATAATCTGAAACTAAAAAAGATGATTAAACGGTGAAGTAAAATTTCCATTTGTTTATAAGATCCATGTCCATTATTCTGTTATTGCCTTCTTTAGAGGGAGTTGTTTTTATTTTGTGTTATCTAATGACAAATAGTGCCCAAACCAACGATAACACGGTGTCAAAACAGGAAATAGCACCGATTACGAAGTGATCTTGCTGATGTAAATATAATGTGATGTCATTTACCCACAAGACCTGGCGTGCACCGCCATATTGATTTCAAGCAAGCTGAACAAAAGTGGAGTGCACACAATGTTATGTTTACTCAGATATATGCCTTACACTCCTTGAACAGTACTGAGCTGTTCATATCAATGTATACAAACTAACGCTCAATGACAGGATATTAATCTAATTTAAACTATTAGATAAGAAAATAAAGCCTTTTTTATAGTCTTTAATTCCTTAAATTTCGGGATATCAGTGATCTATCGGCTGAATCTATCCCAGGTTTCAGTAAAATTATAATGCCCGTTTTGCGAAATGTTATGAGCTTTTAGTTTGTACTTGTTTTTCGAGTTGGTGTGTAAATTCGTCTATTTTTTCAATCCTCCTATTTGTTTACCTTTTCTTAAATTAATTAATCGTTCGTCATTTAGTTGGTTCTTTCTTTTATTCATTTTATTCTTACTTACTATACTTTTTGCCGTCTTATATCAATCTATATATGTTTGGTCCTCGGTGTCATTGTGCATTCCGTTTACTTATACTAGTGATTCATGAAGAAAAAACCCTAAATGAATGGCATTCTCAATAAAAAAAAATTATTTAGAAGAAAACAATCTACAGAAAAATACACATAGTTCTAAGTAAATTGATACAGCCGTCCTGGAGGAAACCCTGAATATTATTTTGAGAGAAATATCTGCGCTGTAGAATTTAATGCCGTAACCAAAACGTTTGTATGTGTCAAAAATGGCAGAAAATGTAAATCAGTCAACAAAACCTTTATTATAAAGAATACAAGTCAGTACGGAATGTTGATAAGTACCTAAATCTTTTTTCATCCCTCTGGACCTTTTTGTATTTAGAATTTCCAGCCATAATCGTAATACTGAGGTAGATAAACAAATCATGTGACTTTTCTTCAAAGATTTGTTTACTAAGATGTTAGAGAAAAGAGAATAATATAAAAGTTGGTGTGCCTGTCTGTCTTATGAAAAATATAAAAGTTGATTTCATCTCAGTATCAACAGTGTAGGTGCCTTTCTTTAGCCGGACAATAGATTCTTTTGAACTCGTACAGTTTTACTGTAAGAAGTACATTGCGCTCCGATATAGGGACCATTTTTGCATATATTATAGAACAGTAGCGTAAATTCTGAGATAAAGAATACAGACTTGCTTCCATTTCCAGTCGTAGGGTGATGACGTTGTAACTACGCTTTCAACTGGATAACAGTCTTTCTTTTAGGCTGTAAGGTAATTTCGCGTCTTCAGTTAACTCTATATAGTGAAATTTAGCCTTGCGTTACAACAGCCGAATTTGCAACCTGCCCTATTCTAAAGCCAGAGGGAGCAAGTAATACTAGGTTGAGTAATTCATGTGACCACACCATTTTCCGTGCATGGCAATAGAGTCTGCATGGCATTATGCCCGTTGTTAGGTATATTATCCATGAGTCAATGAGAAATGTGTAGCCTTATTGTTTCGAATAAACCCATGTACTCAGCCTATAGGAAATCTATAAGTTCACATGTCGTGTAATAAAAATATATTCTAACTTTGATATTGTGCTATAAGTTCAGTTCAATTGCTACCTTCGCCTTTCGTTAACATTTTGTATATGTCATATTTACCGATTCTTTAATAACTTTGTAATATGCCTCCATGAACTTATTAAACACACATTACATTATGCGTATGGGTTTTTAAGTTCCTTTTTTTCTCGGAAGGAGTAAAATATTAATACTCATCAAACTCTACATTTTTCTTTCTTGGATTGCATACGAGTTAAGGCCCTTCCCAAAGTTATGACGTCAAGCATTAAACATAGGTGAATAAAATATTTCATCCACAAACACATTTCCTGTTGATTTTGTTTGTTATGCTTTGGTGTTCTGTGGTTCATCTCCTTGTTTTGTCTGCTTTGGTATTCTTCTGTCCCAGTTCTGTGCTGGTCTGGTTTAGTGTTCTACGGTACATCTCATTGTTCTAAGACAATCTGAAATCCCAGTTCTGTGCTGGTCTGGTTTGGTGTTCTACGGCATATATTTGTTCTAAGACAATCTGAAATCCCAGTTATGAGCTGAATAGATACATTACACTGGAATATGCACATTTTTATTTACATTATTGAACACAGACGATCTTATTTGGTATTGTTTACGACAGTACGAAAAGTGGCTTTTCGAGCACGGTCTAATATCGATAACTTCCTACAATACATTTCTTTGGTTTGTATTCTCTTAAGAAATACAAAGCTAAAAAAAGGAAACCTTATGGTATTTTTTATAAACCCACTAATAGCGCAAACATCAAGGATGCCGTGTGGCTTGAGAAACAAATTAAATCGCTGTTTAAACTTTTCTTAGATACTACTTTGTTTCAAATATTTGATTCCAAAATAGCATTGATTCCAAATGATGCGTACGAGGTTTGAGTATGTTACAAAACTAATGAAACAGAAGTTGTGCATGCTTCTGTAAATATCTTCCTGGAATCACTAAGCAAATTCCAAACGTGTTTATCTATCATGAACTAGGAAGAATGACAATACTGAAAGTAGGATATTGTAAAACCATAACATCCTGGTGTAATTAGTTTAATTATTTTGTATTATGCTCGTATGTATGTTCTAAACAGGAACGGAGACTTCATTATCATGGCTAATTTAGGCCGATATTCAAATATTCCATATATTCAGAGACTGTGTCCGTATTTTTACAGATATTGAAGATAACATCACATTGCTACACAACTTCCAGTCTGAGAAGATCTTATATCCCTTTAAATTTCTACAATGATGATAATTATTACAAGTTTTAAAACTTTCTGCACATAAAACTTAACATTCATAATATCTTGCAGGATCTGGCACGTTTCCTATACATTTTTTGGAAGATCAGCATACAAACATATTTTGTTATCGTTAAAGAGACATCTGAAATACGACTTGAACTATGTTACTGGGTTCTTCCTGTTGTACACATTCCATCTGTTTTGTATCAGTTCTATTACAACAAATTATCAGTTAGTGCTTTAAAATTATATGATGGCTTTCAAAACGAATTTAGTTTTAATCATATGTTTGCCACGTTTAGGACATTGATAACAACTGTTGATGTGTTATTCCTCTGAAAATGAGTTGGGTTTTACCAAAGTAAATCAGAAAGATATATTTATGTACGTGTCAAGGAAACTGAACATAAATCACTGTAGTCATGTGTTTACTTAAGAACTGAACATCATATTTTACATGATACATGAGGTTATGAAGGTTAAAAGTCCATCACGTGGTACATAAACGGCTGTCTGGAAGCGAAGGCTTTCCTGCATAGTATGTATTCAGTCTTCACCAATTTAGTAAACTATGACGTTCAGTTTGTATCATTACAAATAGTTATGAAATAAAAACGAATCTTAAGAAATAAATAATATAATTATATTTTGATAAAAAATTGAAAAATATGAAAATACACAAGTAGTTTTGTTCTGGTGTTATGGAGTATTAACTTAAGGTTTTCTATTTTGCATGATATCATTGGAAGCAATCAAAGCATTTGTCAAAAAGGCTTGGTAAATATTTGCACGTGCGTCATAGCCTCCATATCCTACCTTCCATTTAAAACTCATCAGTTGACACGCATGGTGATGTTGATACATATGCCAGTTTAAATTTGGTCTTTCATACACACCATTTCCTTGTAATATTTCAAGACATTCTCAGTTTGATTTGGTCAGACCTTTTGTCTGTCTGGACTCTTACGCCATTAGGCGGAATTCCAAGAAGCACAGTCCTGTCATTCCACAAAGCTGCTAGATACAAGGCCGTTATTAGTTGCCTTTATTTGGTTGTTCTCCCTCGAATGAGCTAATATAATTAAAGGTATCTCAAGATGCAGTAACGATTACAGACAAATAGGAGACATGATTATAGACATAAATAATAGTAGAAAAGATTGCAGACATTATGAATAGTAGACATGATTACAGACACAAAGAATAGTACACACGATTACCGATATAATGAACTGTAGACAGGATTACAGACATAAATAATAGTAGACATGACTATAGACATAAAGAATAGTAGACATGATTGCAGGCATAACGAATAGTAGACATGATTACAGGCATAAAGAATAGCAGACATGATTATAGACAAGGAATAGAATAAACGATTGTAGACATGAAGAATAGTAGACATGATTACAGACATAAAGAATAGTACACATGATTACAGACATAAAGAATAGTAGACATGATTATAGACATAAAGAATAGTAGACATGATTACAGACATAAAGAATAGTAAACATGATTATAGACATAAAGAATAGTAGACATGATTACAGACATAAAGAATAGGAGACATGATTATAGACAAGGAATAGAATAAACGATTGTAGACATGAAGAAAAGTTGACATGATTATGCTTAGAGGAGTGGTGTCCTGCATCTGACAACAAACAATGATCAATCAACACGAAACAAAACAAAAAAATCCATGATTGTCTGATAAGCTCTAATCTGTCCAAACATTTTCAGAACGAAATCATTCCAACGCTTATTTGTGTTGGGTGGGGTAAGGTGTAGGGGGTATGCCTGATCCAAAACTTACAGTTTACAAAACATGTGGAAATATCTTCAAAACTGTGAAGCTTTCAAACAAATAGACAATATTGTTTTCATAAATGTCTTAAATTTACATACTACGCGAAAGGAAATATATCAAAAGCTGTACCCAAAATTAGCTGAGCAGTTTTAAAGCTTTGACCAATTAATCTCAGACATTCGCGTCGGTAGTTTGGGGTGCGAACGTCGATATGACGAATACGTGTGACGTCACGTAGATGCATCTGATTTATCGCTTATACTTTTGTATACGTATTCTCTGTTGCCCTAGAGATCATTTTGAAACTGTACAAAACGTATACAAAACAACCGTATTAAACTATATAGAAAATTAAAGATAAGAATTCCGAATATGGAAGTTACACGTGGAATCAGTTTATGAGACTGTCCGATTGGTACAGCCTACTTCAAGAATCTACCGTTTTTCACTACTTTAATTCGTTCTGAAAGCTCAGAATTGTACGAGATTCTGTTCCAAGATACTGTTTAGACGTGTACTTTCTTTTCATATGAAACTTGGATCCGTTTTCAACTGGCTTCATTTTGTTACATAACCGGGATGGCTTGCAAACTCCGAGACATCCTGTACATCGGTGAGATCGTCAGTTACGACAAAGAAATCGAAAATTATGCCTTGCGAAATTGGTTTTCACAAAAAAGCAAACTGCAGTAAAACCTAAATTTTCAATACATTTCACAATTAATAAAATCGGTTTGCCATAAGTCATTTCTTTTAATTTAACAACGTGTGTAGCCTTGTGTTAACTTTTTCCTAATAAGCATTTTTAAATTTCACAATCCTGATTCATAAGATGGTAATTTTCCTTTTCCTTGAGTGTTTTCTGTCATTGATGCTAGTTAATTTGGCCTCTTTCATACACAGTAAATAAAAGTTTTAAAATCTTTATTCAACTTTTATACACACCGCATTTACAAATAATTATTCACAGCATGTTCGAGGACGCAAATGTGCCCAAACCACACCTCTGCAGGTTTCAAGAAACTCCTAAAGGAGACAGGATCTTTCGTGCAGCTTAGCGTGTTGGACTCGCTATGGAAAAGGTACACTATTGAATTCTACCATATGCCTGGATTGAATACCGCTTAAAAATTCCTGGTATAAGGAATATAAAACTAATCAGTATCTGTACAAGCTTGAATGAGATTACATTTCATTTGAACAAGTGAACAAGAACGTAAAGACAATCGTTATAAAGACGTATTTTCTCAGATATATCCAGACTTTTATGTGATAGGGTTTCATATACCACATAAATGGATGAGTGTTTTTGTTTTATAAATGACGCTTGAGTTGTCACACTGAGGACACGTTTTATAAATATATTGGTGTCAATTTCAATAAATAATTGATTACACGAACATTAGCTCCCCAAAATATCAATCATCTTTGTATTGTTTTCAATAATGTATTATAGGAGTTTTTTCTGCGCATGTCACAAGAGATAATCAATACGATATTACACCTTAAATGGATTTTGCATGGTGTTTCATTTGTCACGAATATTTTATTATTTATTTATAATAATTATTATAGCAATGAAAAGGCTAAGATTTCATCAGTTTCAGATCTTCTTTTGAAATTCTCACTCCATCAAAATTAAAATTGCACATTGCATAATATGATCGCATCTTTGCATCTAACCAATTTAACCAATTTGGTATCTAACACGCCAGGACGATTTTAATTTGTTATATTGACTACGCAAGATACCCAATATCTGCTGACAATTATTTTTTATCTCACTTTCAGTAAAACATATCAGATACATATGCTTAGTAATTTTAAACTAGGTTAGATATTGTTGTCGTCTTTGTTCCAAGCATTTGATAGCTAAGATTCGAATCAAGAAAGATTTACGAACAATTACCATATTATCAAATCTCAACCCACTGACTCCGATACTTCTAGGCAAACATACCAAATATGGAACAATGCCACTACGATAAATATATAGAATAACTAGAATACAAAATTTAAACATCATAGTAAAACAGATAAATCGTCGTGTAAATAACTAATTTGTTTTGGTTGGAACAGAAGCTCTCTTTACATTTTCTTTTCAAATGCCATTAGGAAATGCACATAAGTAGCGATTTTGACAAATCACATCCAAAGGGGAATCGATTTTTCAACACATTGTATATTTTTAAGTTTACCAATTAATTAATCGTTGAAAAAGAAAACGTATTTATAGTATATAAATCATTCATTGAGAAGTAAACAAGCTAAGCATATCTATTTAGATTCAATCTCAGTACGACTTAGAGATAAATTTATCTGTCATATCTGGGAAATATACTTCCATTTCAACTTCGAGATATTTGTATCTCTCATATCTGGGACATTCACTTTCCTTTCATATTATTAACAATTAATTAATTATTAATATAACTAATATTGTCATAACTTCCTTTCCGCCAATAAAGTTGAAGAAAAATAAATATTAGTATGTGTACTGTTATTTCATGGTCAAGTTTGGAACTCGGCATTATTGCCTAATCTAATATGATATATTGAACTAGACCCGATCCATTGGAGTGAAAAATTGAAGCAACATTCTAACATTTAAATTAACATATTTAAATTTGAAGTGTCTTATTTTATTATAGTAGCTGTAGACGAAACGTTAACACGTACTCAAATGTAAATAAACACAATAGGAAAGCAAATCATTCATTTAGACTATCTGTATTTTAAGATAATATTTTATTGCTATAGAGACATCTCATTCGGCTATCCTTATTGTACTGTTGACATCCAACTATTCTTCAGTACCGAGGGTTTTATCTACTTGCTAGGTTTGGCCCCCCACCCCCACCCCCACCGTTTTCTCCTTCTTTCTCCTCCTCTTTTTCTTCTCTCTCAGTATGTGATCCTTTTAAATGAAAACATTATTTATCATTCAAAAATCCTTCAGCAGTGTGTAAAATACTTTAGTTAGGAAATAATCACGAGCATATTACATGACCGTGCTAATAAGCATGAAACTGATCTCAGGATAATGAACTGGCTGATGGAAAGGGCAAATGAAAAGTGTTTTTGTCGTTGTTGATCAGTAATGTGTAAAAGTTAATTTCATTATATAGAAAAACTGATCGTTTCATTTTACGAATAATGATAAAATGCTTTTTATTTTGTATACAGCAGTAGGTTTTTGAATGACAGGTAGTTCGTTTTAAAAGAAATATATATTTTATTACATGTATTAGATACGAAAAAGGGTTAAGGACAAGTTTTCATAGGGACAAATTTTCATAGGGACAGTTTGCTTCAACTTAAAAAAGCCTTTTCCCTAAAAGATTTCAATACATAATATTTCATCTATCTGATAAAGCGTACACAAAATTTAAATGAATATTGAATTAATATAATAAAAACACTAATCTATTCTGCTACATTGTGAAGTAAACTGGCATAGATTTTGGTGTTATATGCCTTGTTTGGATAAAGTAATGTATGTGTTTGCTTTCTGTGCAAGGTAGGAGTTTGACTTTCCTTCCATTTGAATGTAGCTGTAAAATCAATCTGTAAAAGTAATGACTTTTATCAGCTTTGATATCCGTCTCGCTTTTTAATTTGCTGTCAAATGTCTAATTATAGACGCATATGTTGTATCTATGGCAATAAGTAATACGGTTTATATGGCTGAACTTTCGTCGACGCTTCAATATTTCTACCTTTATACGCAAATTACAAACGAACCAATTATGGGCCGATTCGGTGATCTTGCTTCGTCATTCTCATTTCCACAAGATAACGTTACCTATCACCAAAGTACGTTCGAAGTACCTCCACATCTACCGCATTCATAACTTGGTAACATAAGATACTTCAGCCATTCTGTTAAATAGGTTTTTATTTCTTATCTGACACGACACTATATCACATATCATATAACCATATCTTGCGTGAAAAGAAAGTAAGGGGTACTTTTTACTGAATGCTTGATTATTAGGTTACATAGCTATTATATATATATATATATATATATATATATATATATATATATATATATATATATATATATATATATATATATATATATATATATATATATATATATATATATATATATATATATATAAAGCTGAATTAACTCCTTCAATCATGCAGGCTTCTAAGGTTGCCCAGCTCCGTTATGCTGTTTCAACGGTACCAACACCAAACTCTATAGTTCTACATATTGAAATTGCTTAAAATGCATAATTTTATTTTTAAAATGGCCATTAGGATAAATGTACTTACGAAAATTATTTTTATTTGTATAGTCATCAAGACTAGATTAATGAATATGTTGTGTTTGGAAAATTTTGATAAATAGGAATTATCTGTATTTTGTCTCTGGTACACCTACTTAAACAGGAATTGTCTGTATTTTGTATATGTAATGCTTACACAGGAATTGTTAGTATTTTCATTTTTCCACAGGTCATGCTTATGATGATTGTTTTATTGTCCGAAATGTTTGAGGATACAGGAACGCCAAACATGAGAAATTTCGACAAAAGAAATAAAAGAATAAAACCAAAACAGGAGACTACTTTTGTGTCCCTCGGATGCGGGAGGTCGCGGGTTCGAACCCCGGCGAGTCATAGAAAGACTTACAAAAATGGTACTAACAGCTGTCTCGTTTGGCGCTCAGCATTAATAGGTTAGTGTTAGGAGTGGTCGACCTGGTGTCAGGATAATGTGACTGAGTGGGACTTCGTGCTACAAGTCTGGGTCATGATGCCCCAGTGCTAGACATCACTATAAACTGTCACACTGCAGACATCGTAGCGATATGACTGAAATTTTTTAAAAGCTACGTTAAAAATCTAAATCACACACACACACACACACACACACACTGTTGTGTCAGTTTCGTAGAAATATTGTACTCTTATTGGTTTGGATGGGTTTTGCTTTGAGACGCGTGCGAGTAGTACGCTGTACCCAAATTGGGAAATTCGTGTGCATCGGCGAGTATTGTTTTCTTTTTCTATGCTCACTCCGGTGCAGTTTTGTACGCGTTGGAGACGACACTAGCGCATGATGGGCGTGATTCATGCTTTAGTTTAAAGTGGGCGAACGTGTGATTTTATTTTCAGATTGGCAGGGGTATGAATTAAGAAAGAAAGCATAATTAAAATCAAGGTCATACGTACATTTGTAGGTGTATAATAACGTCCCCTACAGAGCAAATATTTAAGACTTTAGTGACCTAATTTTTATTTCATCAGTGTTGGAAGACTTATTCTAGATGGGGTGTTAGGAATAGTTGTTGAATTGTTCATTACGTTTAATGATTATGCAAGAATAACAATTATACACAATTTGCTGTTGTAAATGTGTACCAGACCTCTTAGAAATGGTTGAAATCTGCGGAATATGCCATGGGGCATAAAGTCTTTCCTCGGACTCCCTGCAAATGTTTACACACAGCCAACACTAGTACCCGGCCTAAATTTGCAATTCAATAGCATAGGCTGGTAACTAGTGGATAGCAGGGCGTGTAGAAGGAGGCATACGAAGCCGAGTACCCGACTAATATGTATTATGCAACATAGAAAAAGTACTGAGCTTCCGCACTTTTACTAAGATGGGACTGTGATTCAGACCATCTTAGTTATTTATGCGAGACTAAACTATGTCGATGATGTATGTCACTGTAGTAATTAAAAGAAGGAGAGTACAACTTGTTGACAGAATTGTCTTCTCAAAAAGGAAACGGCTATATATTAGGAATACCTCGGCTATTTCGACAATTGTCTTGACAGAGAAGTTCGAATTAAAGGTAGATAGATACAAAACTTTAATAACATTATTTGACTTTGGTTTCAGTAACACAGTGGCATGTAAGAGAGAGTTTGTAACGTGTATATATTTGTAATTGTTATTTGTTTATGTCGTTCACGTCAGAAAGGAATCCGTAGACCTTAAACGCCGCTTGGTAAGTTTCTCATATGTACTGCACTGTGCTGTGTTGTTTGTTTCCTCTAAACATTTTCCTTGGCAAAAGGATCACTCAGTTTTGAGCATTTGGAAGGGTTGTCTTTGCTATATGATTTGTAACGTTTTGTTCAACTATGAACTGATAATCGGTAAAAGTCAAAAGTCGCAAGTTACGCTGTTAAGATTGTTGTTGTTGTAGAGCTTAACGCCATTTATCAGCACAAGATAGGCTATACATGGCGGCCAGTATAACTGGTGGCCGCTAAGATTGAATTAAACACTAAAACCAACTTACAAAAGACATTAAAATCTGAGAAAAACAATAAAAAAGAACAATTTAGCCTTTTTCTGCCTTGTAAGCATTTTTTTACGTGAGAATAGTTGCATTTAAATATATTGATGAGAGTAAAGTCTAGAAATTACATTTCCTTTATCAATGGAATGGCCAGAAATTTCCAGGATGGGGTGAGGGGTGCTATAAATTAACATCCCTTTTCCCTATGCTAAAAATATCATATGACTCATAAATGAATTTATGGCATATTTGTTAGCTGGGTTTTTTTAATGTAGTCTCTTGGGCCACATCTGCTCCATCTATGCTCTTCTAGTGTTATGTATATTTGATTTAATTTATATTTAATTGAATTTATTTGTTTGTTTGTTAGTTTTAAATTTTGTTAATTTTATTACATCTTTTTAAATGTAATTTAATTTACTAGATTTATATTTTCAAGAAATTCAGTTCAGTTTTTCTTAAATACTAATAATAGAAACTTCGTATCTAATGCTGACATAGTTGCTGACCTTCATTTAGAATCAGTATGGGTTCTTGTAAAAAACTTTTTTTTATATTCTTTCCCAGAGAAAAAAATCATTGGTTTTAGTTAAGGTCATAACAGTAAGTTCTTTTTCTCATTTTTACCTTGTTTTTCTAGGGAAGTTAATTATTTGTTAAATCTTACAAAGCTTCTTCTCTTCACTTTTTTCTTCCTACTGTTTAAAAGAGCTTAAACACGTAACAAAGAAAATGTTGGCGCTTGTCCTTGGGATATATGAATTTTGGTTAATGTATTTCAGAAAGCTTTGTTTTTTTAAATTGGAATTCCGCATGTTTTTGAATTTTTTTTAAATCTCAAGTATTACTTTTAATTTTCGAAATCTTAAGTGAAATCAGCAAGCATTTTAACAATGTCATCAAAAGTGGAGATCGTTCTTTCAAATCCTACCCAGTAAAAATTAGACCATTTGATAAAAGATGAATTGATTCAACTAGCCATAAAATATGATCTTTCTGAGGCAAAAGCTTCCTTAAAGAAGCAAGAAAGAAAACATACTTTGGTCCTGTACTTGGTAGGAAAGAATGTTTTGGATAAAAGTGCTTGGTTTCGATTGGTAAGTCTGTATAAGGCTGACATAAAGGTCAAAGGAATTAATATTAAAATACAAGATATGATTAGAGCCAAGGAAGCTTGAACTTCAGAAAGATAAAGAGGAAAAACAAATGCAGTTGCAATTGGAGAAAAAGAAAGAACAAATGAAACTAGAGAAAGAGAAAGAGCAAATGTTATTAAAGAAAAGAAGAAAAACAAATGCAATTAGATAAGGAAGAAGG
Organism: Sinohyriopsis cumingii; assembly: GCA_028554795.2. Taxonomy (NCBI): domain Eukaryota; kingdom Metazoa; phylum Mollusca; class Bivalvia; order Unionida; family Unionidae; genus Sinohyriopsis; species Sinohyriopsis cumingii. The sequence goes on from CM068824.1 coordinate 137,356,344, forward strand.
ACAGAAAGAAAGACAAATGCAATTACAAAAAGAACAAATGCAATTACAGAAAGAGGAGAAACAAATGCAAGCAGATAAGAAAGAAAGAGAGAAAGATAGACAGATGCAAAGAGAGAAGGATGATCAATTTAGAATAAAATAAGTGCAGCTGGCAAGTGAAAATCAAATTCCCACTTTTGATACAAATTCAAGTTTTGATGTTACAAAGAATATTAGGTTAGTTCCCCGTTTCAGAGAAATAGAAGTAGACAAATATTTTCCTCGTTTTGAAAAAATAGCGTAAAATTTGAAATATCCAAGGAAGCATTTGACTCTGTTATTGCAATGTGTAATTACCGGTAACGCTAGTGATATTTACCATTCACTGTCACTACAGCAAAGTGGTGACTATGATCTGGTTAAAGAATGCATTTTAAAGGGTTATGAGTTAGTCCCTGAGGCTTATCGGCAATAATTCAGAAACTATAAAAGGAAGCTGGACAAATTCATGTCGAATTTGCAAGAGAAAAAGAGTAGCTATTTGATAAGAAAATGTTTCAAGATTATGAAAGTCGCAGACAAATTGCATTACTTGAAGAGTTCAAGAACTGTGTCCATATTGACATTAGGAATTATCGTGATGAGCAGAGGGTCGAAACCTTGGAAATGACTGTTAATGCCGCTGACACGCATTCGTTAGCTCATAAAGTTCCTTTTGTACGTACGTCTTCCAGCAGATAGTATATCAGCCTAATACAAGCTCTTCTAAATTTAAAACTGTCACAACTTTTAAAAATCAAGCTTCTGAGTAGCTTGATCAAAGATAATTGTTTCTTCCTACGTGTACCTATTGCAAGAAGAAAGTACACTTTATTTCTGATTGCTTGGAATTGAAAAATAGGCACCAATATCAAGACAGACCTATTCCAAATGCTCTTATTTCTAAGAGGCCAAGGTCACGGTCATGCATCGAAATCAATACATTTGTTGGGTCTAATAAACCCCAGTCTGATTTTATTTTTGAGAATTACGAACCATTCATGTCGAAGGATTCAATATCACTCTTGTGTGATTCGGCCAATCCCATCCCTATTAAAATTTTAAGGGACACAGGAGCTTCTCATAGTCTTTTATTGTCAGGTACTTTGTTTTTTCTGAGAAGTCTTCTTCTGATGAAAGTGTGTTTATTCAGGGAGTAGAGTGCGGCTTTGTTAATGTTCCTCTCCATTATGTAAATTTGTCATCAGATTTAGTTTCAGGAACCGTGCCAGTCGGAACAGTGTTTGCTTTACTCGTTGGGAGCATTCATTTATTAGTAGGCAACGACCTAGCTGAACTTTAGGTTCTGGTTTATCAACTTGTAACTGACAAGCCTTGTTTGAATCAGAACGTCGATCCTATGAAAAAAAATTCCCTGATTTATATCCAGCTTGTGCAGTTATTAAAACTATGGCAAAGAAAGCCCTTGAAAATGTTGATCAGGAAACTTCTCCTTTATCTGACACATGTATTAGGCATTTGGTGAGGTCACTTTCACTCCTTGCCTGGATCAATCTCAATGGGATTGATTATAGTGATCCTCTTTTAATTGCTCATTCTCTTTATTCTTATCAGGGTGACTAACGACAATCACTTGACGTCGAACGGGAGAAAGATCCTGAGATCTCCTGTTTGTTTCAGAAGGCCATTACTGAAACTGAAGCCACTGAAGTTCCTGTCCGTTATTTCATTAAAAATGGAATCAATATGAGTACATTGAGACCTTGCGAGGTACCTGCTTGTGATGAGCGGTTAATAAACTATCAAATTGTAGTTCCAAAATCTTACAGACAGGAAATGCTTAGTCTGGCTTATGACACCCCTAGATCTTGACTCACTTCTACTGGTCAAAAATCAAAAGTGATGATTGTAAATAAATACAGTCGATCTTGTCATACTTGTTAAATGGTAGCAAAACCCAATCAGAAGATACCTACGGCCCATCTGCAACCTATTCCTGCATTTGACGAACCATTTAGATGAATTAAGGTAGACTGTGTTGGTCCATTACTTTAGACCAAGTCAGGTAGCCAATACTTGTTGACCATAATGTTTGCGTCAATAAAGTTTTCAGAGGCAATTCCTTTGAGCAATATTAAATATAAAACAATAGTAAAAGCTTTAATAAAGAGTTTTACTCAATTTAACCTTCCCAAATCTGTCCAACCCGATTAAGGGTCAAACGTCATGTCTGGATTTTTCCGGCAAGTTATGTACGAATTACCCATCCAAAAATTAAATATTCTGCCTATCAACCTAAGAGCCAAGGGGCTTTAGAAAGATTTCGTCAGACTTTGAAAATTTTGATTGGATCATATTGTTTTGATACGGGTAAAGATCAGGATGAAGGCATTCCTTTACTATTGTTTGTTGTTAGAGAATCAGTTCAAGAATCATTATGTTTCAGTCCCTTTGAACTGGTTTTTGGACCCACTCTGCGTAGACCATTGAAGTTGTTGAAAGAGAAACTTCTTTCTAATGAAGATACTGAAATTAATCTTCTCGATTATGTTTCCAATTTTGAGCATAAGTTGTCAAAGGCTTGCAAGGTTGCAAGAGAGAATCTGTACCCTACTCAGTCAAAAACGAAATTAAGAATTGATAAAAACTCAAAGAAAGCAGTTTTCAGCATGGTGATAGAGTTCCACAAAGGTCGTAAATATTTTTGACACCATGATACATTTAAATTTGCATTGGATAAAATGCAAATATTGATGAAAGTAAATGTTTATAGAACATGATCAGATATAGGTTCTCCTTGAGGAATGTTTATTAAACGAATATGACAGAGTAAGTCTTCAAAACTTCACAAAATTCATTAGCTTTAGAGTACAATATAATAAAGGATAAATACTAATAAAGGCTAAATATTAATTAAGCATAAATACTAATCAAGGCTAAATACAAATCAAGGCTAACTACTAAATAAGGCTCAATACTAATAAAGGTTCAATACTAATTAAGGCTAACTACTAATAAAGGCTAAATAATAATTAAGCATAAATACTAATCAAGAATAAATACAAATAAAGGCTCAATACTAAATAAGGCTTACTACTAATTAAGGCTGCTGCAAGAGAGCTAATCATCATTAAACAATAACACCGTTCAGAGCTAAATTAACCTTAGTGCTACAGTAGTGCAAGCTGTAGCTAATAGTGTATAATTCCATAAGCTCATATATATATCTCCATCCAAACACTCCAATTAATCAGTATCATCTTTGTCATCTTACTGAACAGTTGTCAGCGCCTTTTTCGTTTGTTTCACGACTTGAACGTCCACCATGAACTATAGGGTTGAACAGATAGATAGATAGATAGATAGAGAGAGAGAGAGAGAGAGAGAGAGAGAGAGAGAGAGAGAGAGAAGACGATTTGATATGTTTGTTTCAAAAGACCATCTTTGTTGTTTTGTTTCATTGATAAGTTGTATACCTACCTGCATCCTGCCACAGGATTATTCTAGTCCAAACGTCTGACTTTCTGCAATTTCATCTCTTTTACTTGACTTGTTTTACGCAATTGGTAACGGCCTATGTGGCAGTGACCACTTTCCTATATATTAATTATATGATATTCCCAAACCTCAAGGGCTCCAACAGAGATAAACACTGAAAACAAGGCAGCGTGGGAAATGCGTATATCCCTCAGTGATACAAATCTGACAGCTCATCGTTGTGATAACGTTATGGATCCCATGCACCTGTTTAAGAAGGTACTCCAGGATGTTGCTGGGGATACAATACCAACAACTTTGGTTTTTATATAAAAGTGTCAGTAAACCATGATTTGATGATGCATGCCAAACACTATCAGGTAACAGGAAATAGTCCTTCAAATTCAAGGCCGTTACAACAACTCAACGTCTGAATAAATACCGTATACACCATGCTTATGTTCATCGTAAAATTAAAAAAGGAGTACGCCTTAAACGTGGTTGAACTCCGAACTCCGAACTAACTACTAATAAAGGTTCAATACTAATAAAGGTTCAATACTCGGAGTTCAATTAATATGGAAAATGGTGCAAACAATCATTGGTAAAAATGGAAAAAATGGTTATAATTGGACGAAAAATCTTAAATACATTGACAGAAACACTTTTCGAAAATTCCTCACTTTGGAAGTTTTCTGAAACCTTTCGCTGTATCAAAAGCTGGGAAGGAAATATTCCTCTAAATGTCAAATCTGCTAATGTTGAAGATTAGAATAACCTTTCACTCGCAGAGAATTACAAGATTCTCCTGAACGAGGAGAGCATGAAATTTCATCATATGATATACATTATCACGATTTTAAACGCTTACCTGGTTTGTATGCGTGCGCGAACGTTTGTGTGGATAGTAGATTGTGTGTTTATGTTTGTATGTATGCGTGTACGTTTGTGTGGATATTAGAGTGTGTGTTTATGTGGATAGCAGAGTGTATGTTTGCATGCGTGCGCGTACGTTTGTGTGGATAGTATATTTGTTTCTTTTCTTCTTCTTCCCTCTGTGGTATGTGTGTGTGTTTGAGTGTTGGTGTGTTTGTATGCTTGCGAGTACGTTTGTGTGGATAGTATATTTAGGGTTAGTTGTTTCTCCTCGTGTGTGGATAGTATATTTGGGGTTTGTTTTGGTCCTTCTTGCTGCTTCCTTTGTATGGATGGTATATTTGGTGGCGGTTATCTCCTTCCCTTGTGTGGATAATATCTTTGGGCTATGTTTGTTTTGCTCCTTTTCCCGTGTGTGGATAGTATATTTGGGGCTTGTAACGTGCGCGTACGTTTGTGTGGATAGTAGAGTGTGTGTTTGTGTGTTTGTATGTATGCGCGTACGTTTCTGTAAATAGTAGAGTGTGTGTTTGTGTGGATAGTAGAATGTGTGTTTGTGTGCGTGCGCGTACGTTTGTGTGGATAGTATATTTCTCTTTTTTTTCTTCCCTCTGTGGTGTGTGTTTAGGTATTTGTATGCATGCGGGTACGTTTGTGTGGATAGTATTTTTAGGTTTTTGTTTTCCTTCCCGTGTTTCGATAGTATATTTAGGGTTTGTATGCGTGCTCATATGTTTGTGTGGATAGTAGAGTGTGTTTGGATACGTGCGCGTACGTTTGTGTGGATAGTATATTTGGTTTTATATTTCCTCTTCCCGTGTGTGGATAGTAAATTTTGTGTTGGTTTTTTTTTTCTGCTCCTCCCCGTGTGTGGAGGTAAATTATTTTTTTTTATTTGGGGGGGGGGGCCTCTTCCTGTGTGTGGATAGTATATTTGTGGTTTATCCTTAGCTCTTTCTCATGTGTTGGCAGTAAATTCGGGATTTGTGTTTTTCTCCTTCCCGTGTTTGGATCGTAAATTTGTTTTTGTTTTCGTCTTCCCGTCTGTGGATAGGGTATTTGTGGTTTGGGTTTATTTGTGCTCCTTCCCGTGTGTGGATAGTGAATTTGGGGTTTGCTTTTTTCCTCTTCCCGTGTGTGGATAGGGGCAATCCATAAATGACGTCATGCGATTTTGGCCGATTTTTTACCCCCCCCGCCACCGTCTCACATTTTTTAAATAAATTCCTTCCCCTCATCACACATCGTCACAAATGTGTGACCCCCTCCCCCCCCCCCAGGTGCGTGACGTCATTTATGGACGGTCCCATAGTAGATTTTGGGGTTTGTTTCCCTTTTCTCCTTCCCGTGTGTGGATAATACATATTGGCGTTGTTTTTTTCCTCTTCCCTCTGAGTTGATAGTAAATTCGTGTTTTTTTTTTCTTCTTCTCTCTGTGGTGTGTGTGTGTGTGTGTGTGTGTGTGTGTGTGTGAGTGTGCGTACCTTTGTGTGGATAGTATATTTGGGGCTTATTTTGTTTTGTGTTTTGCTCCTGCAGGTGTGTGGATAGTATATTTTTTTATTTTTTTTATTTATCTCCTTCCCGTGTGTGGATTGTATATTGGTGATTTTTTTTATCCTTCCCGTGTGTGGATTGTATTTTTTGGGTTTTGTCGTTTTCCACTTCCCTCTATGTGGATAGTATATTATGTTCTTTTTTCTTCTTCTTCTTCTTTCCTCTGTGGTGTGTGTGTGTGCATTTGTGTGTGTGTGTGTGTGTGTGTGTGTGTGTGTGTGTGTGTGTGTGTGTGTGTGTGTGAGTGCGCGTATGTTTGTGTGGATAGTATATTTGGGGTGAAAAAATAAGAAGTTGGTGGAGATAAAGAAGAAATTAAAGGATTAAGAAGAAGAAAACCAGCAGCAGAGGGTGAACAGATCTTTTGCTAGAACGTCATATTGGAAAGATAAAGCTTGCTACGAAAATGAAAAATATAAGCGTAATAACGCCAAACAGATGCATTTAACTTACCGAGCTTTTCTCTAATTGGGTTAGTTTTTTTTTTTTTTTTTGTTACTTTGTCGTTGTCGTTCGTGTTTATCTAAATTCATTTACCCTCCGGACGTTTCATTGAGGTCGCAACCTTTCTGCTGCTATAATTAAATCATTATTATGTCACCCTAATATTTTAATAAGACATATACGATATCGTGATCTGGGGTCATGTAAATGTATTGTTATAAATCCGTGCGGAGCAGATTGTGCTTCTGACTTTTTGTTTTAACTTAATCATGTCCATATCCCCACTACACCAAGTCTGATGAATATTTCGCAGTGTATGTATATCAACTCCATTAAACAGAACAAAAATATTTAAGTTATCTTTGATCACTTTAGGTATTTGTACACATCTCTGAGTAACATAGATGATATATGCCTTCCACGGGAAAATATTCTTGCTGGATTTGTTTGTTTGTCAAGCATAACATCATCATACACAAGTAAATTATTCATAAATCCGTCTAATTCATCTACGGACGGTGCTTCATTAATATCTGTAATAAAAATAATAATATCAACGCCCTCTTCATTTAATAACTTTGCATTTTCATTAAAATCTTTAAGTACATCGTAAAATCTCTGATCATCAACCGACGGAGCCACTAAATATAACTTATCCCATTTGAGCCCTCAACGACATTCATGTTGTAGAAATATAATAAATAATAGGGATCTATCCGAGTTCGATGTAGAGCATCCACATACCTAAGTAGATTAACAACAATAATAACAACAACACAAAACCTGCACTTACAGGTAAATGTGTAAAATGTGGTACAAATAAATATAAATGTATTTCTAATAATAAAATTTGTGGTGATATCGCTACTTCATTAGGAATATTACCAGTAACTCCTTGGGTTAAATATCCAGAAGAAAAACATCTTCCTGGATATATTTATTGTGGTCTTGGAACCCGACTTGATATCCGACTTGACGAGCGAGATCAACCTGGAGAGTATCCAATTAATGCTATTGGTCAAACATGTCATATTCACGATGTAGCTTATAAAAGTAAAGATTTACAACAACGACATATTGCAGATGTAAAGCTGATTCAAGCATTAAATTCGATAAAAAAAATAAATCTTTCAGAGAATCATTAGCTAATTGGTTGGTAAGATCTGCTATGAACGGTAAACTAGTATTAGGAGCCGGTAATTAATCAACCGATTATTAAAATAATGGAATCGATTTATTATAGCCCAAGAGGATATTGAAGAGTTAGAGCAGCGATTAGTTAACTCGCTGATGAAGAAAATGTTACACGTTCTGTTGCTGCAAAATGGTTAGCACAACAGGCAATATAGCAAATTTATCTACCACCACCTAAGAAAATTCAACATGTACATTTTGATGTCAGCAGTCCTAATGAAGTTCATCAAGAAGATATTTTATTTTTACCACATGATACTTTTAAAATTAGAAGACGTCAATTAACATACACTTTGACTGTCGTTGACGTTGACGTTGCAGGTAGATATAAGAAAGCAGAACCGTTATCAACCAAAACAGCAACTGAAGTTTCTTCTGCTTTTGAACGAATTTATCAGTATCGTCTCTGATGAAAAAACATAACGTCAAAATTAGACGATGACATACTGAAATTCATCGTGATCAGGCTATTGTTGAACGATTTAATCGAACACTTGCTGAGCGATTATTTGGATATCAATATTACAACACATAAAATTTCTAGCGTAGTACGATCCATAGGTAGACCTGCAATCTACAGACTAGATTCAACTGCTCCTCAACGTGGATTTGTACGTGAACAAGTACAAGTAATTCATGAAGACACACAATTACCACCGCATGCACTTTTGTAAACTAGCACCTCGACGTGTATTACATTCAAGACAGGTTCAGCATTATACTTTCGCGTGTATGACCAAGACTACTATTCATTCTGTCTACAGTAAATTGTCTTGGATTATTATTTGAATACTGCCACAACAGTACTGTGTTGCAGCTGGCACAATGACTAGTCTGTTGATGTTTTAATGTCATGGTAAATTCCGCATCCAGATCAAAGTCGCGTTTATTTTCTTCTGTCACATTGTTTATAACTAATTTTTTTCTTACTATATCATTGTCAATAACATCGCTATTACCAGCAGTTTATGTGAAGTCTATGACAATTCTCCGCAGCTGAGATATTTTTCTGACTCGAGACACTGCGAGATAAACTAAGTTTGACCATTCGATACGATCATCAACGATCCCAACATTTGTATCAGAGATAGTTCATCCTTGTGATGAATAACTTGTCATTGCGTATCCTAGCGTCCATAGAGTTTTTTCCATGGTTAATGCGCTCTGAACAACATTCACAGGAACTAAGACAATAGCATTTAATACAAGATTTTATTTTTCTAACGATCCTGGTATATCAACGTCGATATTCTGATATAAAATGAACTCGTAGTGACTCTAACCGCGGTATTAGGAAATATGTTTATCATCGATATTAGATTTATCGAACCGTACGCAAGCATTGAAGAGTTTAAATGAGAAAACTGCGGTGACTCACCATCAATATAACTCACAATTGTACCTAATTAAGTTCTGTCTGATAAATTAACATTATTTCGATTACAAACGTATTTTTATTCGTTGTATCAACGATTATAAGAACTAGTTCAGCATCGTCTATAATCAATCTTGTAAAATGTCGTTTATGATTATATGATCCTGCTTGGTTGAATTTACCAATTAATTTTCTTCCAAGATCTTTTGCGATTTTGTTTTCAAAATCAGTTATATCGGGATTTTCATCATCGGAATATTTATTTTGTTGTTTTAACCAAACTTCTTTCTGCGGACGATATGATATAATTGCTTCGCTTACTGTTAACAATAATAGTATTTATACATCAAGCATGTATCGTAATAATACTGTTGGCGCCCACATCTTTTCTGAAAAGTGTTTGCCAAACTATACATAGCAAATCGAATGAAGATTTTCAGCAAACTTAAATGACTCGCAACAAGCGGATCCAGTCAGATCAAAACCTGGTAATGGTCCGTTTATCAATACTCTGGTCAGCTTGTGTGTGGGATGTCCAAATCGCTCAAAATACTTAGAACACTCTCAAATTCACAGAAAACTTCCCGGATAACATACTACCATATCAACCGAACAAACATCACTATAATCGTATTTAGTATTCCATAATCCATCGTGTCCGTATGCAACACAACTGCGTTGCATTTCTTTAAGAAAATTCAATCGTGTTGGTTTCCACGAATTTTTTTTCTCTAGCAAAATGAGCAGCAACTGAAGGAACGGCATGGCATTGAAGGAATAAGCACCATTGTCATGGGTATATCTCAACGCAAGATTTTTCATTTCTTCGTGGAGAGATCCTGTATGATTAATATATCCATTAGGCCGTACAAACTAATCATAATTTTCATTATCTGAACTTCGAAATAACCACACTGATACAGGATCATTCTTACTTTTTTCTTTAATAAAGTCAAATATATCTCATTGATAAAATTTAGCAGCTCGATTTCGTGGACATATTGTTACTGCATTAGTCCACGTATGCGCATTATGATCAATAATTTCAATCGAAGCTCCTTTTGATTTATGCTTTGATTCGTACGAAATCTCTCCGGTTATTGTTCTTAACATTATCGGGAATTTTAATTTCTTTCCTAGCTCAGCGACGTCTTTGACAGATGCTCCGGTATCTGTAACTATTTATCCCCACTCTTTTATTATTTTACGTCTTTTATCCGTTAAACCATTTCCGCGAATCGCGTTTGTAAAATGTTCCAACTCTGCTAGTTTTTCATTGGCAGCTTGATTTATTATTTTACTGATTTTGCAGGCATAATTTCAGGGCTAGGTAATTTTACTCGTTGTGGTGGTGGATTTTTTCGCACTAATCGAGCTAATCTTTCTTTAATCGCCGACAATGCTTTATCGGCAACATTACCAGCAGCACTAATACCTTTATCTTGAATAACTTCAATATTTTTCATACCTACTTGTTCTGCAATCGGTATTGCTTATGGAGCCATTGTTCTAAATAAACCTTAAACAGCATCACCAAGTCCATCTCTGTAAATTGCTTTGTAAGTTGGTAATCGTTAATTTATTACTCTGACAATTACAGACCCACGCTGAGCATCATGTATAATCATTTTTTTTAATTACACGCTGATTAATTGATTAATTTTAGTCGCTGTAATAATTATCGGCAATTTCATTAATAGGAGAGGGATGCATGTTACGATCCATAACATCGCCTGTAAATAATCTTCGACAAATATCAAATATTTCATTAGTAATTTCTGGAGAATTATTTCCTGCGCGTTTTCCTCCGATTAAAACTTCTAATCGGATAACATCGTAAGAACACTGTCAGGACAAATTCCTAATCCACTTCCGGTTTTTGGTAGATCAGGTGATTCTTCACCCGTTTTAGTAAAAGAACACAGATATTCCATCGATTTTTAAAAAGTTTCTTCGTGTTGTTTTAATTTCCTAAATTTTACATAACTATAAAATGATTGCCTTAAGCGGATCATCATCTATATATCTACGACCAAGTGAAATTAAACCTAGTTGATTAATTCATTGATCTTCTGTCAAAGATCTATATTCAGGTTTTAAATATTGATCTCTCTCATCATAATTAGCAGCAACATTTAATATTTCATCATATCCCATATCTCTGGTAGCTTCTAATCCTTCAGTTGTAAATCTACTTTTAAGACCAGCTTCAATTTCAACACTAAAAGATTCTTGCTGAAATTTAGGTAATAATTTTCTATTTTGTGGAAGAATTGGAGGAGGTGGTGGAGGATGAGATTCAGGTTTAATTAGTACTTTTCTTTTTTCGTAGAGGAATTGGAGGAGATGGTGGAGGTTGAGAAAGAGGTGGAGGAGATTGTGGTTGATCTTCAGTTATAATTTGTTGTGATTGTTCAGGTTGTTCAATTTTTCTTAATTCTTTTTTAAATCTTTGAAAAGTAGGATCATCAGCCTTGAGAGAACGTTGTCTATAGGATCATCAGCCTTGAGAGAACGTTGTCTATAGGATCATCAGCCTTGAGAGAACGTTGTCTAGTAGAAATGAGACATACATCTCTAACTCAATCATCTTTTGTCATAGAATCAATATATTTCCATCTCACATACTTACCCCTATTTTAATATTTTAAAGCAAAATCATAAACTTCTTCTGGTTTTGCATTCGCGATAGAATTAAAACATTTTTTCGTCAATTTATCTTGAAGATCAATTACAGGTCTAGGTCTATATTGTTTTTTAATTTGTTGTCCAAGGGATAATATTTTTCTTACTTCATCTTTATATGCAATACAATCAAAATCACCCGCCTAGCTCGCTTACTTCCCTTGCATAATCGAAATATTCAACTTTTCAAGTATCTCTTGAAACTGGTTTTTCAGCATATTCAGGTGATAAAGATCCATCTCTGTTACTAAAACTCTAAATAGCAAATACAGCTAAATTTCTTGCTATTTTCGCTTGTTTTTATTACATTAACTATTTCTTCAGCAAATTTATCAAATAGTTTAACTTTTTCTTTTTGTCGTTTTTGGTTTTACTCCAACAGCACCTTCAAGTTCTTCTTCAAGTTGAGGAGGAGATTGAGGCTGAGCAGCAGCTATTCCAGCTGTAAGATCTCTTAAAATTCTTTTTGTTTGTTTAGATCTTTTTGCTATTTTCTCAGTTTGCTCAGCGGTTTTTTTAACTGCTGGAATAAGCATTTCAAATAGTTTCTGCGACTCTTTCAGTGACCTTTGTGGTAGGTTTAAATAATTTTTCTGTACCTTCTGTATATTCAACTTGTGCTTCTTGACGTTCTTTAAGTTTTTGTCTAAGAAAATGGCGGGGCCGGTAAATTTAGATAGTTCATCGGTGAAACTATACGAATAAAACAATGCTTGGCGGGGCGGGACATTTAACTGGATAGAATGATTGGCGGAGCGTCACATATCACTTTAAAGAACCCCTGGTGGATGTTATTGGCAATATCCAGCACCGTGACGTCACCTAATATATTCCATTCCTAACATCCCTATACAACAGCCCAACTTTCCCTTGTCCGTATACAGTCCAATATTCCCCATGTTCCCATTGTCCATAAACGTTCCCAGAGTGATCTGAAAAATCTTATCCGTAAACGTTCCCAAGGGGTGGGGGTGGGGGTCTGTAATGTCTGTAATGTATTTTTCCATTGACTCTAAACGTGCCCATTGTGATTTAAAAAGTGTTGACCCTAAACGTGCCCACGACCTTTTTCCCATTGAATTTCCATTGACCCTAAACAGCCCACTATACTACTGCTAACGTTCAATACTTTATACACCTACATAGTAATGATCGTAAGGTAGCTAACACTCAACATTTTACACCCCTACACAGGAGAGATCATCATTTCGCTAATGCTCAACATGTTACACATCTACATATGAGGGATCATAATTTAGCTTACCCTACACATGCAATAACAATTAAATAATCAAGTGTGCGGGATATTCAGCAAGGCAGAGAACAATGAAATAATCAAGTGTGTGGGAAATTCAGCAAGGCATAAAGCAATGAAATAATCAGGTGTGGGGATACTCAACAAGATACAGAGCAATGAAATAATCAGGTGTGCGGGATATTCAGCAAGACCAAGTACAATGAAATAATCAGGTGTGCGGGATACTCAGCAAAGTCAAGAGCAATGTAATAATCAGGTGTGCGGGATACTCAACGAGATACAGAGCAAAGAAATAATCAGGTGTGTGGGATATTCAGCAACACCAAGAGCAATGATATAATCAGGTGTGTGGGATATTCAGCAAGGCCAAGAGCAATGAAATAATCACATGTGCGGGATACTCAATAAAATACAGAGCAATGTAATAAACAGGTGTGAGGGATACTCAACAAGATACAGAGCAATGAAAAAATCAGGTGTGCGGGATACTCAATAAAATACAGAGCAATGTAATAACCAGGTGTGAGGGATACTCAATAAAATACAGAGCAATGTAATAACCAAGTGTGAGGGATACTCAGTAAAATACAATGCAATGTAATAATCAGGTGTGAGGGATACTCAGCAAGATACAGAGCAATGAAATAATCAGGTGTGAGGGATACTCAATAAAATACAGAGCAATGTAATAACCAGGTGTGCGGGATACTCAATAAAATACAGAGCATTGTAATAATCAGGTGTGAGGGATACTCAACAAGATACAGAGCAATGAAATAAACGTAAAGAATGATATTCCTATCATAAAAGGATTTAAGTTGTTTTGCGAGTTTTATGCATTTCAGATATGGTAGTCAACCCATCAAGTATCCCTTCGATTTGGACAGGATATTTTTCATGCATAAAATAGTCACGTCTATAAAATTATCTAACTCTAACCCAACAGCTTGTCATAAATCAATATGGCGGGGGGTATTTTTGTATTACGTCTTAACGACAGCGAGAAGAACAAACGATGCTTTTGATAATGCAGTTGAACAAGTATCTGATATTTAATTTAAACGACATAACTCAAAGAACCAAATAGACCTGGATGTCTCTTCGGTGATTGGACATGAATCATCTTGCCAACATCATCAAGATATACACATTAATGTGAAGAAACGAAACGCTGGAATCGTAATATAGGCACACCATGGCGACGCAATGCAAAACGCACATGCTTATAGAAGTGCACTCGTTTATAACTAATATCACAGAGAACAATATGGCAAAATCATATACAGAATTTACATGATCATTAACGCAGTCGGTAATTCTTTCTTGCATATAATTCTTCATCGACATTCCCATCTATTGATGCATAAGGACGATAAGATGAGAAAGTAACTAAATCTTTGACCGTATATTTGTAATATATCTTTCGAATTTGGAGTAGACAATGTCTTTTTTTCTATTACGTCAAAATATTTCATTACTTATTAATCTTCATTTTGGTTCCATTGAAAACATTAATCATTTTTAATACGAAGAAACAAATTCAATATGTCAGTGCTATTACAAATGATTGACTATATATCAAAGTGACATCAATAACAAGTGATCAATATTGTTAATTTGTTAAAGTTACTACACTCTGATCAGTCAGCTGGTAAATGTTGTTGGGCAAAGCGTGTAAGAGCATGAACAACGGAGTCTTCATGTAGCAACACGAAGCTTTAGCGTGAGAGATTAAGAAATTGAGTCCTCTCAACCGAAAAATCTTGATACTGTATAAAAAGCAAGACAAGGAACAAGAATAAAAATGATAATATTACTGTAATTAATTACTGGAAATCATTCTGCTTCACGAAAATTGAATCTTAACCAATCTGAAGAAAAGTAGGTTCGAAACGAGTTTACGACTATTGTTCAATTATTAGAACGAATTTTACGGACTGGAAAGAAACAGTGGACGCTAACAGCAACTAGCACGGAAAATATCACATAGACAGATTCACCGATCCAGAAATTCACTTTTATCAAATCCATTTGTTTGTCTGTTTCAGTCATTTATCCTTCTTAGAATCCCAATGTAGTCATTTATAACCTTTAATGCAGGAAGATAAATAGATGAGACAACATAGAAGTCAAATACAGGATCTATATAATATATGTATTGCATATATATGATGGATCTTTAATATACTACGAGATGTGTACATTTTTGATTTGAAGGGATCGAGGCCTGTATATAATCCATACATTATATTTATACAACACACATATACAGACTTTTGAATTTCCAAGGGAGTTAAGACTGACAACAGAACTATAGAAAACGGTGCATTTTCGGAGGAAAGAGTGATCTCTTTATATCCCTACATAGTGTGTTGCTCTCTCTCTCTCTCTCTCTCTCTCTCTCTCTCTCTCTCTCTCTCTCTCAGGTTTATTTATTTAGATGGGTCGTTCTAGAAACATCGTTGCATACCACGGGCGAACATCCGCTCTGCTCTTTTGACATGAATTTTCGACGGTGACGAGTGAGTGACCTAGCGATGAGAGAGAGAGAGAGAGGGGGGATTTATTTTATCGTCAATTGAGAGCAAGATTCTTTCATTCCTCCCGTTTCTGAAAATTTTACGATAATTTAAAGAATGCAATAACGGCAAGAAAATATGCATTTCAAAATTTATGAAGTCCTAAGAATTAACCATCAATCAATATTTAGCAAAATTATAAATAATGAAGCGAGGCAGCTGTTAGTACCGTTTTTATAAGTCTTTGGTATGGCTCGGGCGGGGATTAAACCCACGACCTCCCGCTTCCGAGGCAGACGCTCTAACCACTAGGCAACCGGAGCGGTTTATATATATATATATATATATATATATATATATATATATATATATATATATATATATATATATATATATATATATATATATATATATATATATATATACGTCATTTCTTGAACCTACTCGAATCTCAGGCAAAATCGAGCACTTAATCATTGTGGTGTACATGGCGATTCAGCAGAATTCTAGCGAGGATTTTGCCGGCTGTTAATAGCAAAGATACGCATCGATGTTTGCCACAGAATTGTCTTTGGCCGTTCCGTTTCTAAAAGTGGATGATGGATGCATTCTTGTACCCCTGAGGTATGGTTGAACTCGAAGAGTTAAGTCAAATATTGTGCCCTCTGCGAGCCTCCGGATTTGTAGACTTCTGCTGGCATAACATCTGCTCCAGGTACATTACCAGTTGACAGCAGGTAAATCGCTTTTCCAGTTTCAGTCAGCATTGGATGATCTGCGAGTATATATTGATTCTCAGTCGGGTAGTCCATCAAGTGCTCTTCACAGATATATAACTGTTAATTGAGGCTGTTGTTGAAGTATTCTACCCATCTCTGTAGCATCTGTCTTTAGTATTGAGATGATGTCAGCACTCAGTAGCGGAGATATTCCCGATGATAGGTGCCCATGTATTCTATTCAAAGTATATACAAGTTATTCGCTTAAATCTTGTCTGCGTCTCATATGCATGTTTGCTCATCCATGAGTCTTACATCTCTCTGTATTTGCATTGTACGGTCCCCTTGATGATGCTGAAGGCTCTCTTCTTAAATGTTTAAGTGCTTTCTTATTCATATGTTTTTTTTTTTTTTTGCTGATGTTTCTCATTTCAGTCATTTCTGTATTGCAGCGAATCGATTCAAATAACACATCAAGATCGGCATTATCATCCTCAATAAAACATGTTGCATTTTAATTTTCCGCTTCCGTTTTGTTTGCATTCTTCTGATAATTCACATTTTGTGAACTTGAATTAGGTCTTGAATTGATATTGTCCTCAACGTTTAATCTAACATTTCTTAAGCAACATAACATTTAGCTTGAGTCCTTCTACCAATGTCCATGTCATCCACAAAATCGGAATGAAAGCATTTTTTTGTTATCTCACTAATAATAATTACTCTAAATGCATCTATTTATCTTGTCGGCAGTATATTTTCAGTTATGTAAGACGAACAATATGGGACTAATTTATTTCCTGCACTATAATTTCCAAACTAGATTCGTCCTTCCATGGTAAAAAAATTAGGAGATTAACAGCAACAATTTCCAAGAGAGCGTCTAATAAGACAGATAATTAGCTTAACGCGCGCGTGTGTTGTGTGCAAATATCTTATTCTTCTTTATAAAAAATAAGAAATAGCAATACTTTAATTTGTTGCATATTTTGAAGAATAAAAATTACAATAAAGTTTCAAAAACATATCACAAAAAGTTCAATGATACATCTCTTTTGCAAAAATATTCGCAAATTTATGAAGTCTAGATTTTCAGGGATTCACTACAATATTATTTTGCTTGACTTGTCAGGTTTTCATTTACACAGGTAATGATAGGTCAAACTTGAAATATTTCTTGAAAGATATGTTAAGTAAGTCGATTAACAGGTTGTTTCCGTTCTCTGCTGCAAGACAGCTACGATACTCTTGCTCAAAGAAAAGTGAATGCAAGACGTGAAAGGTTTGTTATGTCGCTATATCACTATTTCATTTTTTTTTTCTTAGCACACGAGGTCCTTGCGTCTTCCAAATAGTTTTCCAATTTTTCTTTAAATGTATCATTTAATATTTTGACTAGAATGTCCGTTTGACAACTCTCAGTTGTTTGGTCAAGCGTGTGATTATTTCATATGTGTATCGAGTAAAACGGGAGACTAACCGTTGTTGTTATTTATGACCATCGTGACACCATGATCATATCTTTGTCTTGACCACTTGTGGTCTGCAACTGTCTTGACCACTTGTGGTCTGCAACTGCTAGTTTGGTTGGAAAGTTTCAACATTTTTGTTTAAAGTCAGGACTTATGCCATGTTTCTTTCTATTCTTCTTTATCTCCATTGAATATCTGTGACTGCTGTCCTGAAAGCAAACCTTTTTCGCGTTATATTACTGTAGATATCCAAGTTACATTGTTTCTTGGAAAGCAGCATCTGGTTCATTTATCTTGTTTTATTTTTAAAAGGCAAAACTAATGATGCCTCTAACTTTTAAATCCATTTTAAATGTATTCGAGATTTCATTTTTAATGTCAGTTCATTTTATCGTTACACATTAAAAAACATAAAAATTGAATATCGTTTTTGACAATATCTATGACTCGCGACAGTTTTGAAGTATTCTGTTGGGGAGATTGTTTTGAAAACCGAAGATCTACTGTTAATCGATTGTTAAAACATTGGATAAAACAATTTCTCCTAACAAAAGATGAAACTCGTTTGAGAATTTCCACCACTCAGGACAGTTTGAAGTATCCTGTCTGGAATGAAAAGAAAGAAAAACTAGTAGTTTTCTGATGTTATGTATATTAATTTATATTGTATTTTTACATGACTGTGATTAAGAGTTGTGAATGTTATTTTTTTTGTATTTTTTTAATATATTTATTTGCCTACCTGACTTTCGTCATACTTGTAAGTAGTAAACAAGATGTTTACTAGACTTTGAGTTTAATGGAATTTTCCATTGGAAGTTTCCGTTTTCAAGTACAGTATAATGCTTCATAGGTAAAGAATATTTGTACATAGAGAGTTTTGAAAAACAGGTATTAATGTTTGTTAGATATCAGTCTTTATAATCTATTATCAGAACATACAGTTGTGTTCAGATATAATTCAAACATAATTCTTTATTTTAATTATTAATTTGAATTACATTGAAGTCTTGGGTTCAAATATGACATTGTTTTTATTTAGAACTCATTCAAAGGGATTTTGGGTTGTATCATTCTTGTACATCAGGACATTCAAGAATTTTGGAAATAATTGGAATCATTGTGTACTATGGACTAGGATATTTAGAATTATTTTGGACTTCATTTACAATACGTTAAGTGTCTCTTAAATTTTCATTTTGTAATTATTTGTTGATTTTGCTAAATGTGTTGGTTTCGCATATTTCTGCTACACAGTTTAAGACCTAGAGTTGTAATACTATAGACCCTGAACAGAGTTGAGTGGAGAATAACGGACGGCTGGCTCCTTTTAAAGACAATAATAATACATATCATGATGATTAGATTAGTGCTGCAGAAATTTGATTTCATTTGACTGTCGGTGCATTTATTTGCCGTAATAAGTAAGACATGTGCGTGCACTGGTAATCAAATATGAACAGGTAATCAAATATGCACGTGTAATCAAATATGCAAAAGTAATTGGAATCAACGTTCTAAATCTTGATACCTAGACAAAAGCAAAGGAAACGCACATTATATTTTTATTAGTGATTTTCGTCAAGGGTTATTTACTATTTAATATTTATATAAAAGTACATGTTGAAACCTTATGTAAGTATAACCCTACATATTCGGAAAAAATTAATTGACTTTTGTTTTTCCCCTGCGTCAGCTTACTATTGAAGAAGTATTTGAAACAGAATATTTATTTTCTGGATGTTTTGCATACTAAGTACGAGTTTGCCTTTGACGTTTTGTACACAACGTACAAGTAGTCTAAGATTTGTAAACTGAGAAGGTAAAAGTTTGTATATTATGTCCAAATAATTTATACCATGTCCGATCAGTCAAAGTATGTAAACCATGTCTGATTAGTCTATTTTTGTACAATGTCTTAGTAGTCTAAATTTTGTATACTAACTCCAAGTAGTCTATGTTTTGTATACCACGTACGAGATGTCTAAGTTTTGTATGCTACGTCCGATACGTCTAAGTTTTTGTATACTATGTCCGAGAAGTCTTAGTTGTATATACTACGTTCGATGAGTCTAAGTTTCGTATACCATATCCGAGAAGTCTACGTTGTGTATATCATGTCTTAACAATATAGTTTTGTATACTACGTCCGATTAGTCGACTTTTGTAAACCATGTCCTAGATGGCTAATTTATTCAAGAACATCATATAATAAAATTAAAAATATTTAAACAAAAGAATATTAAATATTTTTATATGAAAAGATAAGAAATGTCCTCATGTATTGAATTTACAAAATATGCATATGCATTGATATAGTTTCAGAAAGGAATTTTCCTGGACGGTTTCTGAGGGAATCCGTATGGAAAGTTTTCCTATAATGTACATTTAAAGACTAAGAGAATACCACAATTGCACAGTTTAAATAACTAATCATGTATTCAAGAAAGATATTCAAGAAAGGATCTTTGCCTAAAGTGAGTAGGGCATAAATAAAAATTTGCCATATGGTCTAATGACTGTTAATATGTCATTGTGCGTATAATGGCAATATGGTCCTACCGCTGCTAATATGATATTGTACGTATTATACGAATATAGTCTAATCACTGTTAGTATGCAATTGTGCGTATTATAGAAATATGGTCTAATCACTGTTAATATGCCAATGTGCGTAATATGGCTAATATTTTCTCTTTGACTATGGTTTGATATTAGGATCATTATCAATAGAAGTAAGTAAATTTATTTGGGTCTGTGTCAAGGACATTGTGCTTAGCACATTTTTTATTATAATATCAGTAACATACATTATCTTGCAAACGTTTGTAATCCTCTAGAAAGAATGTCTCCATTAGATAACAGTTTTGTCTTAAGAACAAGTTAATTGATTACATGAAAAACTATTTATTCGTGACATAAGATCTTGTGGAAGATTAATTGTTGTTTTCATTGTTTGTTTTGGGCTGAAATTATTTGAGTCAAAAATTCTTCTCTGGAAATACAAACTGTTCCTTATAATATTCTTGGAAAGAGACATTAACTGGGAATTATAGTGAATTCAAACAAGGAAATCTTAGAATATATTATTGTGCTTCAAAAAAAAATGTTAGAACATCACCGAATTACAGGCCATCGCAGGTACATTAACACTTCCACAGCTGCGCTTATTTTTGAATACCACTAACGTTTATTCCAAACTTTATTCAGGACTTGTGTTGAAATTAATAGCATTATTTGGGATTTAATTCGCAATACCGTAAAATGTTTTACATTTTTGCTTTGTATTCTAGGGAAATAAATTGAGAATATATCTTTATTTGAATTAAGTGCAACTTAAATATAAAATAAAACGAAAATTCACTCTCATTAAACAGTATAGCGACAAAATAAAGCCCAAAACACACGGTCATCATGGAAAAGAATAAAGCCCACAACGCACCGTCATTACACTGAGCAAGGACACAAAAATAAAAACACCGTCCTTATTCTGTACATGAGCAAACTAAAGCCCGAAGCACACAGTCATTAGACTGTACCTCAGTAAAATAAATTCCAAAACAAACTATAACTTGCTAATAATGCGTATGACAGAGCAAATATAATTGTTGGTTAAAGTTCCAAATCAATATGTACCAATAGTCTAGAAAGTATATTAAAAGTAAACGATAACAATCAGAACGCAGAGGCGGATATGATGGGTAGGTGATAGAGCCGGCACCACCCCATAAAACAAATTGAGCGCAAAACAACCAGAACCTTTCTTAAAGTAAGTTTATGGTATAGTTTCGTGATTTTAAATATGCTTTGGAAACGCTTAAAATGCGGAACTTCCGGGCTTTCCTCCTCCTCGTCCCATCTTGAGGGCTTCGTCGCAATAACTCTTCTGCTTCTTGTTCAGTCCCTTTATATATGCACGTGTCACAGACAGACTGAGAATATATTTGAAAATAAAAGGGTTATTACAGGGAGTACAGGCACATATTCCACACTGTAGTGGACCAGCCTTTGAGATATATACAAGATGTGAAATCTAGAATACCTGTTTAATTGCGACCTGTGACGTAATGATATTTGATACATCTATTGATAACTAGTCGTCATTTAATAAATTGAATTTCATTATGTATCAACGTTATATATGAACTCCCGCTGGTGAATGCGGTAGATGTGAAGATATAATTAAATTATGTGATTTACAAGTTTGTTTTGACACCGTGAAAGCATGAAACAAGATCACTGAAATCATCTAATTTACTAGTCATAATGTGCGCTATGGGATGGTGTTCATGTGGCATTTTCAAAATGCATGCCAAATAATAAGCAATTTAAGCCGTATTATCTGTAAATTACCAATTATCCACGCAGCCATGGGTAAAACCCGAGTTTCGTGGACAAAAATTTTGACAAAGTATAGAAGGAGGAGCTTCAAAAAAAATAATAATATCCAACTTAAAAACTTTGAGAAACTGCTAATTCAAAATATGAAGTCATGAAATACTGCTTTTAACATTACCTGTAGAAGTAAACTCAGCCCTACCCCGACATGCTCATGAATTTCATAAATACACATAAATCAGCAACTACCTAAAACATTTTCAAAAAAATTTGTTTCGTTTCAAGCTGTTTAAATCCAAACAGGGAATCAGGTGAAGCGTCTGCATGTTCTGTATTTGGTAAATCTACTCAGATAGCAGAGTCGCGGACATGATTTGACATCCCTAGGAAAAACTATCAAGTAGGACCCTATGAATTACAAACTGTAATGGTGGTGGGACCCTTGACCGTTTTTGGTCCCCGGAATTTTGTCAAACTTGTCCTACCATGTCAGCGGCCATGTCAGATAGTACCAAAGAAAACTTACTATTAATCAATGCATTAAACAGGGTTAGTAATCGGAATGTCTGCTTTGTATATTTTATAAGCGCACAGAAACAAATGCTGTTTTCAACAAATTGGGAGTTTTATCTTTCTATGGTCAGGAGCCGCGGTTGCTCATTTGGTACAGTCAGACTATTAATCCATACCTCCCTGACTTGACTCCAGGCTAGACCAGCCGCCTGAGTGTGTCTTTGGGAAAGGCATTTAGCTCTGGTTTCCTTGGAATGATTTAGTCATACTGTGTTAAATGTATTTTCAAAACCTTTTGAATCAACATCCAATCACAAGTCAACAAAATTAAACTTGTTTCCATTACTCCTGTCCACGTTGTATCTTACCAGGCCGTACGATCAGGGTTTTGCCAGATAAATCATAAATAACGGCGTTCGTCACTTCCATAATGATTTTATCATCACTAAACAGAATCAGTTCTTTAACACATTTTAGTTATTCGTCTACATTTTCATTTCCTTCCGTAGAAGATTTATTTATGTAATACTTAAGTAGAATAAATAGCTAGATTAAAATCATAAAACATTCATAAAAAAGACTGTTGTCACATTAGCATTATACGGGCTACCACAGGCACATCAACACCTTCAGCTTTTGATTTAATCTAGATTTCTACTAACGTTTGTTACGAACATCAATTATTAGGACTTGTGTCTGCAATGTTTGGATTATTTTGGGTATAAAACGGCATCACCGTAAGCTCTTGTTGCTTTTTAAACATTTTCACTTTGTATTCTAGATAAATACGTTATTGAAAGTTACAAAGATTGTTGCTTTTCATTCTTTTATTTTACTTATTTTCAGAGATATGACTTTAGGCATCAGATGAAACATGAAGTTGATTTTGGACAAGGTGAAATACAAAATATAACTTGAAATCGTGGAGAAATAAATAAATAACAAACACAAATTATATATATATATATATATATATATATATATATATATATATATATATATATATATATATATATATATATATATATATATATATATATATATATATATATATATATATATATATATAATTTGTTTTCATACATGCTTAGGCTCTTTTGAACAGTAACCAGAAAAGAGTAAAGACGACATGCGTTGTAATGTTTAACTAATGATGTATTTTCCTAGAAAAGCAAGATAAATATGAGAAAAAGAACTTGCGGTTTTACGAATCGAATCGAAAAATAATCCAAGAATAATCCAAGAATTAAAAAATAGAAGTCTTAGTAATAAAAGGTCCTAATGAAACTGAAATCGAATCCCGATGAAATCCAAAATGGAAGGTGATGACGTATGCTGAGGTCAACGTCGTACTGATGTGTCAACAGTTTTTTTGTTGAATCAAAGAAAATAATATTCCATTGTTTGAATTTTGTGTAAATTTTAATAACCGTACTTGTCCAAGAATTTCCCGAGAAAAATAATCTGAATCCAAATAATTGGAAGAAAACAAAATAATTAGCCCCAAAACTGGTCACAACATAAAACACTTTAACTTCTCAAGTGTTAATCCAAATAATGACTATTCTTTCTCAAAAAATCTTTAATAAATCATATGCCCGGATGTAGGTCACTTCTCTGGCAAGACCTAACTGAGACATATTTTTTGTCGCGTGCTCCAAATATGGCCTCGATTTCACTCTATGTATCTTATTCTGAGAAAGAATAAAAAAATAAAAAGGTGCTTCATTCAACTCTTACTGCTTCTGCATCAAGGTCAGGAACTAGGTCAGCATTATATACAACGTTTCGATTATTAGTTGTTTGCAAAAAACAATCAGGTCAAACAGAACTGAACTGAATTTCTGGACAACGTCAAAATCCAGGGAAAAAAATTACATTACAATAACATGTAATTGAATACAAAAATTAAAACTAAGACAAAAACAATTAGATTAAATGAAATATAAATTAAATCAAATATCCATAACACTTCCCCATAAAAAGAAAATTTTATATAATAAAGATTTTTTTACCATAGATTTATTATATGTGAGGTTTTAAAAAATACAAGATGAAATCTTGTGAATTATACAAAGTATACATAAAATAATACATTTATATACTAGGAAAAGTGCGTCTGCTTTAAAGTGATCTTTTCTCTTGAGTGCCTGATGTCAATACTATATTCATGTAACAATAAACTCTATCTTAACAGTCTTTGGTTTTTATTTTTCATCATACCGATGAAAGTAAGGGAGTTGTGATCACTAAACAAAATAATCGAAGAAGGATATTAACTAATGTAAACTACAAATGTTGTAATGCCAATATCAAAGCCAAACATTTTCCTTCTCGATTGTTGACTAATTTATGTGGTGCTTATTAATTTCTTAGGGAAAATAGGACACTGGATGATCAACACCATTTGTATCTTCTTAAATAAATACTGCTCCAACCCCAACATCACTTGCATCAACAAACATTTTAAATGATTGGCTTAAATTTGGAGCTGTAAGAACTGGTGCGCTTTTAAATAAAAAAAATTTTCTTATAAAAAAAAACTCGATATTTTTTAGTCTAAAGAAATTTGTTTTCTTTCTTAATAAATTTTTCAGGGGTTCCGCAATTGTGAAAAAATAAGAACACAATTTCCGATAGTATCCAGCCATGCTTAAAGATCAGTAGTGAAGGGGGGCACTTTACGGACAATGGGAATTAGCATTAAAAACACCCTTGGGGCACTTTACGGACAATGGAAAATTAACATGGAGAAAAATCGTGGGGCACTTTACGGACAAGGGGATTTAACATGGGAATAAATCGTGGGTCACTTTACGGACAAGGGAATTTAACATGGGAATAAATCGTGGGTCACTCTACGGACAAGGGGAATTTAACATGGGATTTTTTTTTAAAAAAAATTTTTAAAAAAATTTTTAAAATTTAAATTTAAATTTAGGCAATTCAAAGACTATCTCTTTTCGAGATATATGGCTGGCCCTGAAAAGGGCCTTTGGGTTTTATGTTAATGTATTCATTAACATAAATGGCACCGCATTGGTCTTCTTCTTGTCCTTAGGCTGCGTCTTACTGTTGGTCCGTACATCAGCACTCTTTTCAGGCATCCTTGTCTTTCGACGTAGATCCTACGTATCCACAGGCTGGTGTTTGTCCTGTGGACAACGGTCCACTTGGCTCGGACATACATGAGCATGTCCGTCCGGAACATCATGGAAGACACAAGGGTGGATGACTCAACTGTGGTCCACATCTTGAAGCGACGAGAACAGGTGAATCAATGCAGTGAACGGCGCTTATTTATAGGCGGAGGAAGGATTGAAACGGATTGAGTTCATTTACCAATCCTAACACGCGTTACAGAATTCAGTCAGCTCGCATCCAATCCGAAGAGAGCAGTCTGTGACGTCACGTAGTCAATATAGATTCGCTAGCGCTTGTGTGCAGTCAATCTATGCGACAGTGATTCAACATGACGGAAACTCAGAAAACGATTCAGTGGGGTGCACCAGCAGGGGAGACTGCCCAAGGGAACCCGGACTTACTTTCAGAAGAGGTGAATTGGGATTTTGTGGATTTTCTCTCCTCGCAAGAATTTGTTCCGGAACCTTCGTTACTTTCTTCATTACCGCAAGTGGAGAATTTTAGACAGAGACAGAAAGAAGAATTGGAGAAATTTATACAACGACAAAAGGAAGCGGAACAGACTTTTCTCCTACAGCAACAGCAACAAGAAGAAGAGGTAAGAAAAAAACAACAGCAACAACAGCAAGAAGAAGTAGCAGCAAAGAAACAAGAGGGTGAAAATCAAACGGTCACGGTACTGTTGGACATTTTAGCGGAGTTAAGAAGTCTGAAACAAATGTATCAGACTTCTTTATCACGACCGAAGAGAATACGACCTTCCCGAGCCAAACATGTCAACCCTGTGACTAAGCCTACCGTACCACCCTTAGTGATTTCAACCCAATCATTATCATCATCATCAACATTACGCAGTCCAGAAGTAGGCCTTGGCCGTGGCAAAGGCTTAAGGCAGTTAAAATTGATTGCTTAAACTCACCCCTACACCATGAAGAAAAAAGGCCCTTTTCAGGGCCACCCACATTTCTCGAAAAGAAATACAATTTCAATTTGCCAATAACTCAAAAAAACTCACCCATGTTACCCTTATAGTACGTGTCTGTGTATGAGTGTGTGAGTGTAGCTTCTTATTTTAAAATCACAACTCAAAGACACTTACCTTATATCATTCATTTATTCTTTTCTCCATTTTTTACAATCCAATTCACAATTTATAACTCAACACTTTAATAATAAGTTCATTAATTTCTTCTTTTCTCCTTTTTTAGTCTCTCTGTTTTTTGAATTTCTTCACCGTCACACTCTTTTCCTCTTCTTCCTCCTCGTTTTCTTCCCTTCTTCTTTTTTTCTCCTGTTTCTTTTTCTTCACCTGTCTTCTTTCTTCCTCAGAAGAATCCCTCTCTTCCTCTGAAGAATCCCTCTCTTCTTCTGAAGAATTCCTCTTTTCTTCTGACTCCTCTTGTTTCTTTTTGGGGCAATCTGGAGACCAATGTCCTTTTTCTTGACAATAATAACAGGTATCTTCACTTTTGTCTCTTTTAGTCCCTGTTTTTTTTCTTTTTTGACGGTCTGGACACTCTGAAGACCAATGCCCTTTCTTCTGACAGATATAGCAAGTATCTTGACTTTTATCTCTAAAGGAAGGAGAGTAGTCCGTAGGCTGGTCTGAAGAGAATTTTCTAATGACCCCTCGCAAAGCTCTGACGAAACGTTCCATCTGGTCAGTCTCTTCCATCGTTGTGCTCGGCTTGAGAGTGAAATGAATAGTGAAAGGACAAGACACACACCCTTTTATATACGCTGGTCTGCCAGGACTATAAAGTAGTTTATGGTGTTTGAACTTGAGTCATTTGACTTTTTGCTTTCAAGATGAAACGATCCCATTCATTCGAGAAGAAAGAAGAAGAAGAAAGTAAGAGGCAGAAACGTGATCTATCGCCTCGTACCAGGGCTGAAATCTTGGCACAAATTCATGCCAGTGATTTTGAAGAGGACATGAGTGAACCAGAATCCAAACCCTCTAAACCAAGTTCACCACCCTTTGTCAACCCTGAAAAGTACTATTCCATTCGAGAGACGGAAAAGCGCTCCTCTAGAAAATTTAGAACCACGGCTTACAAATACACGGTGAAGTTTAAAGATTTCAAGTCCGAAGTACCGTTAGAGAAAGCAGAAGTGTTCATCACTGAGGTGTGGGATTCTTTGCTCACTGCACTCAAGCGACAATGTCAACCCAAAGAAGACGATCGCTTGAGACTTTCCATACAACACGACGGTTTGAAATCCCCTGTTTGGATCGAGTTTAGCACCCCTGCAGAATTAACTGCTTCCAAAGTCATGGACAAGATTCAACACGTACAACAATCTAATGATCAGTTTGACATCACCGATGGTAAAGCCACACTGGACATGACCCACGTCTCTCCTCCTCAAGGGACAGGACGCAAAAAGATGTTATTGGTGGACGACCTTCGCAACACCAAAAAGAGTCTCGTCCGAATTAGCAACCCTCATGACCAGATGTGTTTAGCCCGTGCCATCGTGGTGGGACGAACCTATGCCAACAAGAACGACACGGTAGAATGGAAAAGAACCTGGGACACTATTCAACGTTCCCATCGAGCCAAACAAGGAAACGAAGCAGAACTCCTGTTGCAACAAGCTGGCCTGTCCAAAGACACACCCTGTGGCATTCCTGAGATGCAAAAATTGCAAGATGTCCTAGCTCCACGATATACCTTGAAAGTGCACCCTCAAGAAGTGCGCGGACCTCTATTGTTTCGAGGGCAAGACTTTAAGGACGGAAAATACATTCATGTCTATTATCACGATGAACATTTCGATACCATTACCAGTATCACCGGATTCCTGAAATACAGTTATTACTGTGAGAAATGTGACCATGGTTATAACAATCGAGAGCAACACAAGCATTGTGGATCGAAATGCACAGGATGTTTGGCCTCTTCACCCTGTCTGAGCGAAGAACCAGTGCCTTGTTCCACTTGTCTGCGCACGTTTGTCAGCCCTACCTGTTACCAACAACATCTGAAAACGCAAGGTTCACAGAAGAAATGCGCTTGTCAACTGCTGAGATTGTGCTCTACGTGTGAACAAGTCATACGTACCAATAATACCAAGGCACACGTATGTCGAGGAAAGAAAAAATGTCACATTTGTCACCACATCGTGGACTTGGAACACCAATGTTACGTGCAAAAATACCAACCCCCACCAGAGAAAGAGGACGGTCACAAGAAGAAAGGCAATTTCATCTTTTTCGATTTCGAATGCATGCAAGAAACTGGCATTCACATTCCTAATTTCTGCGTGGCTCATCGAGCGTGCGAGAAGTGCATTCAAGAACCTATCTTCAGTCATTGCCCTCACTGCAGCAAGATTCCTGGAGGACGTGAAAAAATCTTTCGAGGACCAAACACGTTAGCCGATTTTGCCCAATGGGTCTTAGACCCCGTTGACAAGACGTGGAGCCAAGAGGACATCGAACGTTACGGAGATTGTCATCGTCATGCCACGGTGATGGCTCACAATTTCTCCGGATACGATGGACAGTTTCTTTTGAGGTACTATACGGAACAAGGCACCGAGCGTCCTAAAGTGACTTTGAACGGAGCCAAAATCATTTTCATGCAAGTGGGACAAGTGCAGTTTAAAGATTCGATGAGTTACTTGGCCATGCCTTTGAGTCGAATGCCTAAAACGTTTGGAATGACAGAAATGGCTAAAGGGTACTTTCCACACTTTTTCAATACGGAAGCCAATCAACACGCCGTTCTACCCCATTTGCCCGAGGCTCACTATTACGACCCCGACAACATGCGTACCGAACAACGAGAAGCTTTCTACGCTTGGTACCAGGCTCACGCCTCGGACCCTTTCGACTTTCAGGAAGAAATGTTAAAGTATTGTCGTTCCGACGTGGACATTTTACGGCGTTGCTGTGGAAAATTTCGAGAACTGTTCATGGAACACGGAGGGGTCGATCCTTTGAAAGAAGCTTGCACCATTGCCAAAGCGTGTTCCTTAGTGTATCGACAACGATTCATGCCTGAAAAGACCGTGGCTGTCATCAGTCCTCAAACGACCCACTTTGTCAAACGTCAATACTCGGTCAAAGCCCTACGCTGGTTACATTACTTGTGCGACAAGGAAGACAAGTGGATTCAGCATGCCCGCAACGGAGGAGGCGAAAAGACCATCGGAACGTATTCGGTCGATGGCTGGGACTTAGAAAACCCCAAGATCGTGTACGAGTTTAACGGTTGCTTATTTCACGGATGTCCCGTCTGTTACCCTGACCGTGGCACTAAAAATCAGTTTTTGCAACGAACCATGGAAGACTTGTACCAGGACACTTGTCAGCGACGCCTAAAGTTGGAACAGCAAGGATACCAAGTGGTGGAAATGTGGGAACACGAGTACGATCACCGTATGAAAACCGATCCCGAGTTTAAACGCCTCGTGGAAAGTTACCAGTTCATGGACCCGCTGAACCCGAGGGATAGTTTGTACGGAGGAAGGACCAATGCCACCTGTTTGCTGTACCAAGCCGACGAAGAGAAAGGAGAAGAAATCAAATACTTGGACGTGTGTTCGCTGTATCCCTACGTGTGCAAATATTGTCGCTTTCCTGTAGGGCACCCGCAATTGTTAACGGAACACATCGACCTGAAAAACATTCGACAATACGAAGGCTTGATCAAGTGTAAAGTTTTGCCTCCCACGAACCTATACCATCCCGTCTTACCTCACCATTGTCAAGGCAAACTGATGTTTCCATTGTGCCGTACTTGTGCCGAAACGTGCAACCAAGACCAACCTTGTCAGCACACACAGGAAGAACGTGCCTTGACGGGAACCTGGGTCAGCGTAGAATTGTTCAAAGCTCTGGACATGGGATACCAACTGTTAGAAGTGTACGAAATTTGCCACTTTCCCAAGACACAACAGTACCACAAGGGTGACCCTACTCAGAAAGGCATTTTCGCTGACTACGTGGATGCCTTTTTGAAACTGAAGCAAGAAGCCAGCGGCTATCCTTCCTGGTGTCACACTCCCGAAGACCAAATACAATTCAAAGAGAAATACTACGAACAAGAAGGCATCACTTTAGACCACATCGAGAAAAACGAAGGCAGGCGATCGTTTGCCAAAGTGATGTTAAATTGCTTGTGGGGTAAAATGGCACAACGACCGTGTTTACCCAAGACGGAATATTTGACAGAACCTTCCCGC
The DNA here is from genome assembly GCA_028554795.2 of Sinohyriopsis cumingii. Lineage (NCBI taxonomy): Eukaryota > Metazoa > Mollusca > Bivalvia > Unionida > Unionidae > Sinohyriopsis > Sinohyriopsis cumingii. Next base: position 137,387,090 of record CM068824.1, read on the forward strand.
TACTTCCAGATGATTCACGACAAAACCAAATACATGAAACACGTGGACGTCGTTCGAGAGAATTTGATCTTGGTCAATTACGAAGAAGATCTGGACTTTGTACAAGACGACCCTTTTGGAAATGTCATCATTGCGGCTTACGTGACAGCCCATGCTCGCTTAAAATTGTACGAAGCTTTAGAACTGTTAGAAGAACGCGTCCTGTACTTTGACACGGACAGTTGCATTTACATCCATCACCCGATTCAACATCACCCTGACATCGAAGGAGACCGTTTAGGAGCCTGGACAGACGAGCATCCCGACGACAAGATTCTAAGTTTCGTCAGTGGCGGTCCCAAAAATTACGGCTACGAATACCGGGACAAACAAGGAGAAGTGCACACGACGTGCAAAGTGAAAGGACTGACTCTGAATTATCGTACCAGTCGAGTGGTCAACTTTGGGGTATTGAAAGAAGCCTTGCAATCGGGAGAGGATGGAAACTTTAAAGTGACCACCTACCAACCGAACAAAATTGTACGTTTACCCACTCACCACATCGTCAGTCGGCCCTTGGAAAAAGTCTATCAAATTGTATACCAGAAGCGAGTTCGACTTCCCAATCATTTCACCTTACCGTACGGTCACGTCGGTTTTGGTCTGTATATAAAAAAGGAACCCTAGGCAAGATCGATAGTTCATTGTGACTACCAAGACCGAGCGAACAAGATGAATACTTTGAAAAAGACATCGTTTCAGTTTGGGGATTGTAAAAAAGTTGTATCTTCCTCTAGTGTGACTAATATTGGATGGATAAGACCCATGCATTGCGACGGAAAATGTCCGGAAGGAAACTGCGATTGTCCATGTGGTTACCATTGTAATTGCGTAACGGAGTTTGCAGACGAGTGCGATTGTGAGCCTTGCGATGGGACCGATGCTGTACCTTGTGACCTGAGCGATGCCGTAAAGCATCATGGGAACTTTAGTGCCCCTACCCCTGTCATGGAAAGTGATGCTGTGCGTGTCAAACCTGTGGGATGCGAAAGCGATGCTGCTCGTCCTCTTGGACATTTTACTGGGTTTCGTTTTAAAGGGGAATGTCCACCTTCACGTCTACCCCACTACGGATGTCATCCAGCCCTGAGCAAACTCCTACCCATGTCACTCAACCCTCATCGAAACGAACCTGTGAAAAACGAATATTCGTTTCCTGTGCGTTTGTCGGAATACTGCGACTTTGAAAATCGTCTTCAATCGTTCAAAGGAAAATGGCCAAAGTATCTGGGAGGACCGACCCCCGAAGAATTAGCCAGAGCCGGATTTTTCTACTTGGGCGAAGGAGATAAAGTCAAGTGCTTCAGTTGCGGTGTGTCACTTCACCACTGGGAACCGCAAGATTCGGCCTACGTAGAACATGCTCGATGGTCACCGAATTGTCATTACTTACCTTTAGTGGGACCGAGACATTGAAGTAACTTCTTACCATAATCATCTGTTCATGGATACTTTACAAGAGAACATTTGTGCTTTGCCTGTGGAGTTGAGAGAACGCATTTACCGAGAACTGGTCAAAATACAAGTGAAACGTAAAGAACAATTGCATCCGATACGTCACCGGTGTTTGAACCACTGGTACCTGAAGGCTATACAAGGACTGATTCAATTGAAAGTGTTCCATTGGACAGACATTGATCAACGACCTCCTGGTTATAAAAAGGAATGGTTTGGTATTGACGATTCTATCTACTACATTGTAAACGTATTGCATCGAATTCCAGAGGAAGAGTTAACGAATTACCAACATCTTTCACACAATGTCAACTTGGTGAAAGAGGAAACTTCTGAACGAATTGTAATGTGTAGATTAGTGACTCAACGATTTAAATTCGACACTGAAGTGAAACCATGTTTGTGCAAAGAGTACATTTCTTGTGTCAGACCAAAGAGGATTTAGTATGACCTATTCATGGATACTTTACAAGAGAACATTCGTGCTTTGCCTGTGGAGTTGAGAGAACGCATTTACCGAGAGCTGGTGAAAATACAAGTGAAACGTAAAGAACAATTGCATCCGATACGTCACCAGATCTTTAACCACTGGTACTTGAATGGTATAAGAGAACTGATTCGTCAGAAATTCTTTCAATGGTCAGACATTGTTCAACACTTTGAGGTCGCTAATGATCGACATGTTCATAATTATGGTTACTTCGAGATTCACCTACAGCAATACATTGAGGAAGACAAGTTAAAGGATTACCAACATATTTTACGTGGAATCTACTTAGAGGAAGAGGAAACACCTAAACGAACTCTGACGTTTCGGTTACAGTATGCAAGATTTAGATTCCCTACTGGAGAACGAAGATCTCTGGCTAGAAAGTACGTCTATTGCATCCGAAAAAAAGAGAATATAAAAAGAGGCTGCCATGCCACGGTTTATGTCACATGTCATCCAACAGATTCCGTGGAAGGAACTCAATGACCATATTCAAACCGTGGATCATTACCATCAATTATTACAAGAACTGTATCCATTCAATTTTGGACGACAAGTGGTGTGTGTCTTAGTGACTTGTTTTCTGGGATTTCGTTTACCAGCCGATTCTTTGTGGACTCTTTACGATCAGTACTTACCACCTCCATGGCCTTAAATGGTCACGAAAAACTCCTTTTGCTCAAAGCCTTGCGTTTTCATCTGGATACTTCTCGACCTCTACGGGAAAAAAAGATTCGTCAACTTTTAGCGACCCAAGACGTGTATGACGATGTGTGTGTAGCTTGTGACTTACACCCTCATTGGACAGATGTTCGTGATTGGAAAAAGAGGGGTTTTGAGGCTTGGACCCAAGAAGTGGCCCAGTATGCACAAGAGTTGTTCAAGGAAAAAAGTTACTTTTCAACCTGTGTTAGTGACGGTGCCAGAAGAACCCGTCACCGAGAACAACCACTCGCTTCAGGACAGGACTGTCATGGACATGCCTGAAAGGTCATTCCGGGAGGACACTTGTGTGACAATACCTCATGTAGAGACTGTAAGAACATTACACACTGTCCCTAGGACATCTTGGTTAACCAAAACATGTTGTACAGACACTTGTTTATATTTCACTTTGATCGCTTTGCTGTGTTTTATATTCCTGTACATCACTATTTGGGTTGTATGTATTTTTGTCTTTCGTGTTCATATTTGAAAAAAACATTCAATAAACGTGTTCTGAAAAAGTATATAAACTCTTGTCTTGTTTGTTTTTTGTGTCACAAGTGACATTTCTCATACCATGGCTACCTCTGCTGTCTCTGCTCCCTCTTCCTCTACTGTCAAAGTCATCGACGAACACTTAGATCGTGCCAGTTGGGAGGCTTTGTATCTTCGCCATCCCTTTAACATGCTCATTGCTGGACCTAGCGGTTCAGGCAAAACCGAATTCGTCAAACGTTTGATCGAACATAAACATCATTTGATCGATCGGCCCCCTCAACGGATCGTGTGGTGTTACAAAGAGTGGCAATCGGCGTACAGCCTCTTGCGAGAAAGTCAAGGCGATTCCATCGTGTTTGTGGAAGGCATTCCTAAAGAAGACGACGGCATCGTCTCTGACTCCCGTCTAACCCATTTGGTCATTTTCGACGACATGTTAGGAGAAGACGAAGAAGAAATTAAATTGTGGTTTACGCGCAAAGGGCATCACCGTAATGCCAGTGTCGTTTACATCACCCAAAATTTGTTTCAACAAAGTAAAGCCCATCGCACCATCAGTCTCAATGCGCATTACGTGGTCTTGTTTAAAAGCCCTCGAGATAAATCGCAAGTGCAAGTCTTAGCCAAACAGTTAGGAACGCCTTGGCTGACTCAGGCGTACGACGATGCCACTCAAACGCCACACGCCTATTTACTCGTCGATTTGAAACCTACGACCCCCGAGGATTTGCGATTTCGTACCCACTTGTTTCACCACTGGTGCCAAGACGGAGGGCCTGTCCTGTACACGTCTCCGTCCTCGACTTCATTTCACTCCCCATGAAAAAAATCTATAAAAACCTCAGACCCTTTTTCGTCTGTCTCACACAGTGTGAACATGACGTCCCTTCAGTCGCATCTTCCCGTCAAATTGATTCGTGCCTTGTATGGCATCAGCCGAGAAAAAGATCCACAAACACGAGCCCGTGTCTTAGAAGCTAGTCTCAAAGAAGTCTTACGATGGTTCACGGTGACGGCACGTCAATTACTCCAAGGAATCATTCAGATTCCTCATCAAACCCAACGCTTTTTCGATCGAAACAAAGTCGCTTTGGTCCAACTGGCTGATCCCCGCATCGACACTCAAACCAAAAAACAAATCATTTTGAAACCTGGAGGGAGCGGTACTCTAGGAGGGGTCATCATTCGCTCACTCTTAAGATGGGATCCTAATGCCCCCAAAGTTATCCCCAAGACAAAAGTCCAACGAAGCCCCAAGAAGAAAAAGAAAAAGACCAGGTCCCCAAGAAGAATAACTTCTCCAGTGGCAGGACCCTCCTCTTACCAGACACCACCACCATCACCCCGGAAAAAGAAAAGAAGCCCCCAGAAAAAGAAACAGAGAAAAAGTCCCCAGAAAAAGAAAAGTCCACAGAAGAAGAAGAAAACTAGTCGCAAGAGAGGCACTTCGGCCAGGACGCAACCTTACACTCGCAAGCCACGACCTGCCACAACGTCTCCGGCAGCCTCACGTTTGTCCACTTCTCCGTTGATGTCACCAGGAACTGAAGAGTACTTGGAGACGTTGATCACACCAAGAACTTCTCCGTTGATGACCCCCAAAAGAACTTCCCCAGTGGCAGGACCTTCCAATTTAGCAGCAGTGGCTGCTGCTCACAAAGTACCTTCTCCCAAAATCAAAGTTCAAGAAAGATCGGGCATGTTACAAAGTTTACTGGATTTGTCCAAGCAAGAACTGGCTCGATTTAGTCCGTTACGTACCCCTGCACGACGTGTCATGCCTGTCCTCAAACTGATAAAACGTAAAGACAATCAGTGGCGACGCGTTCCAGTATAAAAAAGGCCTGTGACCGAGTAGGGTATCAGTGTTTTTAGGTGCTCCTAAAGACTCAAAGATGTCACCCTCCAGAAAACCCCAAGGAAAGAAAAGGAAAGGACTACCACCACGTTTAGCCAAACATGGGGACCTGTTATCTGTCCTGTCCAAAGCTTCTCCACCCCTACGAAAAAAACTCATTCAAACGGCCTCCAAAGAGGTCATCGATACCGTGTGCGAATGTTGTTTGAACGTTTTGAAAGGCACGATCCCTTTGTCCAAACACCAGAAACAATGCTTAGGCAAACATCGTCACGTTCTTCGGAAAATGGTTCAAAAGAAAATTCCCATTCGTCAAAAAAAGAAGATGTTGGTCCAACGTGGAGGCATTTTACCTCTCTTGTTAGGCCCCATACTGAAAGGAGTCTTGGGAACCATGTTGGGAGGACTGGTGGGAGCAAGATAAAAAGGCCTTCGGAAGTCCCAAGATCTCAGAATTCACCCCTGACAACCCCATGGAAGGACGAAAACTAGCTTTAGTGCCTTACAAACGATGGATGGAATACCATCGGTGGCAAGAACAACGCACCCCGCATTTACCTCCCAATCCCAATTTGAGCGAGATGTCCCAGTTACAACACGAATTGCAATCCTTGCTGGATCGCCAAGATTTGTCCGAAACAGAAAAATCTCAAAAGTACGGTCAACTCTTGCAAAGACTGCAACTCTTTCACCAGAAAGCTTTAGACGAAACAGCTTTACCCACTCTGAAAGATTTTAAGACCTTGATGAAAAGTCCAGCACCATCACCAGTACCAGTACCAGTACCACCAGTACCCGTGACCAAGACAGAAAAAGGAAAAGAAGAAGAAGAAGAAGGGTTTCAAACTCCACCAGAAAAAGTACGCAAGTTAACAACACCACCTACCTCCAGAATTGGATGGATTAAAAAGATGATGGCCACCCCTTCTTCCTCACAAGAGAAAAAGAAAGTGAAGACAGAAGTGAAGACAGAAGTGAAACAAGAACCGATATCCCCTGCTCAGACATCCTCCTCCTCTTCGACACCTATTGCTGGCCGCACACGCAAAGCCTTGCAATCCAAGAAAATACCCCAAGAGAAAAAGAGTAGCCTCTTCCAAGAGTGGGTGCCTTATTAAGACACCAATCAACACAAAAAAATGGAAAAAGTCTTAGCTAGCATTTACTACGATCCCTCCCATCCTGCAGGTTACGCAGGAGTTCAAAAATTGTATCGTGCTGCCAAAACGCGACTGAAAAGTCTCCGTTTACCTCAAGTGCAACGATGGTTACAAGAACAAGCTACCTACACTTTACACAAACCCATTCGACGCAAGTTTGCCAGAAGTCGCACCCGAGTGGAAGGCATCGATCATCAATGGCAAGCCGATTTAGCCGATGTCTCTCATTTGGCCAGCTACAATCGTGGTTACAAATATTTGTTTTGTGTCATCGACGTCTTTTCCAAATTTGCCTGGGTCGTACCCTTGACTTCCAAATCCAGCAGCGAGTTAGTGCGAGCCCTGCAACGGGTGTTGAAAAAAAGCGGTCGTCGCCCTCTTCGATGGCAAACGGACAAAGGCACCGAATTTCTGAACCAAGCTTTCCAAAAAGAATTAAAGAAACGTGACATTCATTTTTTTACCACCGAGAATCCCGAAACCAAAGCCAGCATCGTGGAACGTTTTCAACGCACTTTGAAAGAACGCATGTGGAAATATTTTACGCATCACCACACTCTGAAGTACATCGACATCTTACCGCACCTGGTGCAAGCGTACAACCAATCTTACCATCGAAGCATCGGACGTGCCCCGCAAGACGTGACTCCCGAGAACGAAGTGCTGGTGTTTGAGCGCCTGTTTGGTACGTCCCCGACGAGGGCTGTCCCCAAGAAAAGTGGAGAGTTGACCGTAGGAGATTGGGTGCGCATCGGCAAAACCAAACGCACTTTCGACAAAGGTTACTTACCTAACTGGACGACCGAATTGTTTCGCGTCACTGGACGAGTGCATGGCCGTCATCCTGCCGTCTATAAATTGGAAGACATGAACGGAGAAGTACTCAAAGGAACGTTTTATTTGCCCGAGTTACAACGTGTCACCAAAAAAGAAGACGACGTGTACGACATCGAAAGCATTCTGGAACGCAGAACCCGTAAAGTGGGCAAACGACGTGTCAAAGAAGTCAAAGTACGTTGGAAAGGATATCCACCCAGTTTCGATTCTTGGATCGACGCTTCGCAAGTCATCGACTATAAAAAGAAGAAGTGACCATCATGCCCTTTCACACAGCAGCAGACGCAGCTACGTCGACCAGTCCTTCTTCCCCTAGTTCTTCTGTGCAAGATTTACAAAAACAACCCTTGTGGGTGTGGTGTGGAGAACGTGTGCCTAAAACGCAAATCGTCTTTTTCTGCCAAATCTTCGTGGTGTATTGTGTCATCGGGGCAGCCATCGCCAATTTGAGTTTGCAACAAGGAGACAAACAATTGTGGACCATTTTATTGAGCAGTTGCATCGGTTACCTACTTCCCAATCCCTCCCTGAAATTCTCCTCGAACGGGAACGTTGTGTCCAGTGCCAGTGCCAGTCACCAGTCCAACCACAATCAGAACCCCATTTTGGGCGGAGACACGCCTCTGACATCCACTAATATTCCCTCGGACAGCCACAGAACTCTGGAATTATGAGTCACCAAAACCAATTTTACTTAACCTTACCCAGTGACAGTTCCATGGAGGTGTTTCCCAACAACACGTTGTGCTGTTACACGGCCAAATTACCTCAAGCCATCCCCTTAGATCACGAAGCCCATTGGGAAGTGGCTTTAGTAGAAATGATTCACCCGACCCAAGTCCTCAATGTCCTTCCCAATCAAAATAAATTTGATGTGGAAGTTCATGACGAACAAATGCAACAGTACTTGGATACCCATGGCAAATATGACAAGAAAACCCGTAACACACAAAATCCAAAGTGGACCACCTATCACTTGTTCATTCCCCCAGGCTATTATTTTAGTGGTCAACATTTGGTCAGCACCATAGCCACCAGGTTTAATGGTGTGTTTCTGAAAGCTTTGGAAAGTGTCAAAAAAAGTGTCACCCTGGAGTACCACAAAACAGCTCGTCGCTTCCTGATAAAATTTCCTGAGGGGCCCAAAATCATGTCTTTCTTATTTTGTCCTGAATTGTTTGACATGTTGGGCGGGGACATGGAGATGAAGAAGAAAGTAGAACAACAAAAAGGCGAATTACTAGTCATTTCTGACAACGATACTTTTGCCAAGTATTTTCGTACCCCGGTAGAACTGAACCAAGGACTGAATTTGATGTTCGTGTACTCCGATGTGGTGGAATACAACGTGGTGGGACACACCTCCGTACCGTTACTGCGTGTCATTCCTTTCAAAGTGGATTCTGCCGCAAACGCTGACGAGGAAGGTGGAAACACTTACCACGTCCACCGCGAATTTGTCCATCCTCACTATTTGCCTGTCAGCAAGTCGTATTTGGACACGGTCAACATTACTATAAAAGGAGATTTGGGACAAAATATTCCATTCACCAAAGGAAAAGTCACGGTGAAACTCCATTTTCGAAAACGGTTCTCTCACGATTCGTAAGTAAGTCATGTATCCAGTGTACCGAGGGGTGGCTCGACAGCGAGGACACGGTTTAGGAGACATGTTAAAATCGGCCTTTCGTTCGGTGGCCCCGGTGTTGAAACCGATGGTGACACGCGGATTGCACGCCTTGAAAGATGCGGCACTGACGCAAGGCAAAGAATTTCTCCAAAATGTCATCATCGACAAACAAAACCCTAAAGAAGCCTTCATGAGGGCAGGCAAAAATGTCTTGCTGCAAACGGGTAAAGACATTTTGGGCCGACGAGACACACCTATAAATGCCCTGCACGATACCGAGTCAAGCATTCAGCAAGGACAAGGCAGAAAGAGACGAAGAAGAAAACACCCCTTCACCAGACTTCAAGCGAGAAAGGCCAAGAAAAGAAGAACCGTACGAGACTTAGACGTTTTCGATTATTGAGAAAAGAGACAAAAAATGATGCACCGAGAATCTTGCGCCTGTTCCAAGACGGAACTGGATCTGTTTGCCATGCCCCCCACCATGATGACCATGCAAGAATCCCAATGGGTGGAATTTCACCCCGTCTCCTCATTGACAGCCTCAGCTCCCATCGAGTTTGAAATCAAAGGACAGCCCGAAGATTACATCGATCTGAATAGCAGTTACTTGTACTTGAAAGTCAAACTTGTCGATGAGGACAATTCGACCCTAGATGGCGATGAGGTAATAGCTCCCGTCAACAATTTCATGCATTCCTTGTTTAGCGGAGTGGACTTGTACTTGAACAACAAACTGGTCAGCAGCAGCATGGATACTTACCCTTATCGAGCGTACCTGGAAAATCTCTTGACGTACGGAATAGACGCCAAGAACACTCATCTCAATGCCTGTGTGGTATGGGAAGCTGACGAAGCTGAAAAGTTTGAAAATTTAGAAACTGATGAAAAGAAAGAAAACAATGACGGATTTATAGAACGAAGAAAGAGAATCAAAGATGGACAGAGTTTAGAACTGATGGATCGTTTACATCTGGACATGTGGTTGCAAGAGAAATATTTACTAAACGGGGTCAATGTCCGCCTGAGACTGAATCGGAGCAGTGCCGCTTTCCATTTGATAGGTAATACTGTTTGCAAAACTGTCATCGAGGAAGCCAGGCTCTACGTACGTCGTGTGGAAGTGTTACCTAAAGTGGGTAACGACATCAGTCAAACGTTGAGCAGAACGACAGCCAAGTATCCCATACGACGCGTGGAAGTGAAAACCTTCACCATTCCCAAGGGACAACGATCCATGATCGAAGATCATCTGTTCCAAGGACAGCTACCCAAGCGTTTGATCGTTGGTATCGTCGAAAATGAAGCCTTCAACGGAGCTTTGGCTAAAAATCCTTTCTACTTTCAACACTTTGGCGTGTCCAAGATCGAAGTCAGTCGCGATGGCAAGACCTTGTGTACCCGGCCCTTTGAGCCTGACTTTGAGAAGAAGAATTACTTGAGATCGTACTTGTCCCTGTACGAAGCCACCGGTCAGTTAGGAACCAACACCAGTCACGGTATTACGTACGAGGATTATGTAGGAGGCTATGCTTTGTGGGCTTTCCATTTCACTCCTGACCAAGGCAGCGACGAGGGACATTTTCACCCTATAAAATCAGGCCAGATTCGTGTGGAAATTCAGTTTGCAAACCGAGACCCTGATGTAACGGTGAACGTCATCCTGTATGCAGAATTCGATAATACCATAGAAATCAACAGTTTGAGAGAAGTCATTCTAGATTATTAGAAACCATGGAAGACTGTTATCCCTCTTTACCTAGTGGAGAAACTTTGGACATGAAATGTGAGGAGACCGTGGAAGGAGAAGAATCTCAAGATAAAGACGAAGAAGATATCATAATGAAGTCAAGATGGCCAGAACAAGAAGCCCATTTAGTCTCCTGTTTTGCCAAACACTTGGTCGACAAAATGACGGAATTGATCAAGAAAAATTGCTATGGATGTCAAAACGATCATCCCAGTCAAATTCAACACGATAAATGCCTGATGTTGAGTCAAGAAGAAAAATTGGACGAGTATCTGGACGAAGCTTGGAGTCTCATCTCGAACAAAGACGTGTTGCACCAGTGGTATAAAGACTTGCGTGAACATTCTTGTCCACCATTAACCACTCAAGAGATCCATCGTATCGAAGCTCTCCTGAATCAGAGTGAGGAAACAGAACGAATAACCGTTTATTCGTCAGACATTTTCAAGCAAAAAGTCAGGATCGAATTGACGACTTATTATTACCTGTGAAGAAGAAAAAAACACACACAAATCAATGGATACCTGGGAACTTTATTACCTTTTGAACCACAGTTCGTATACGGCTTCTTGGAATCCTGTCGTCTGTGCTAAAGATGAACTCCCTCATCGCAAACCTAAAGACCATCAAGCTTACGTGATCAACACGGACGATAGTCATCTCCCAGGAACCCACTGGGTAGCCGTCTACTTTCCTCAAGAAGGATGTGTGGAATATTTCGATTCGTACGGATTGCCCCCTTTGGAAGACGATATCGTTGACTTTATGAGAAGAAATGCTCAAACCACCCGATTCAATAATGTGAAATTACAAGGCACAGATTCCTTGGTGTGCGGACAATATTGTGTGTATTTCCTGCATCATCGCAGCCTGGGCTATTCCTTAGAACATTTAGTGACTCATTTTGATCCTCGTTCTTCTGCTAGAAACGATGTGAAAGTAGATCGATGGTTTTGCGACCATTATGCTTATCTTTTGTCTCAAGCTAGGAAACGTAGTGTCCATCAATGGCCTAATGATTTCCAACAGTGGAAATCACAATTTCATTCACAACGTTGTCAGCCTTGTTTAAAGTAGATTGTATTTGAAGAAAAAAATGTTTGTGATTTGAAAAAAATTGTTTGATGTTATAATGTTGGATTATTGTTAGAGTTGTTGTTACTTAGTGTTAAGTGATTTTTGAATAAAAAATGTTGTGTTTAGAAAAAAAATGCCTTTGTCTTTTGTTTAGCTAGAAGAATGTTGGATTGATGCTCTTTCATTTCTTACTATCCCTCTCATGAACGTTGCGGCTCGAAAACCGTGTGGGGGATGTTTTCCTTCACGTCCGCGCTTTCACTTTAAGAACCGAGTTGTTCCCAGTCTAGCCATCCATTGTCGACTCATCCTCCTAAGAAGATGTGCTCCAAACTAGCTAAGCTCAACGAAGCCTACGTGAATTTGCATAGGGTCAGACACAGTCTGATACCGAAGCCAGAAGAAATAGAGAATGTGAGAATGTTAAAAATCACTGAAGACCTGATAGAAGAGCTCTTCAGAGAAGAAATGAACAAGGAGAAAGAAGAATGGACAGAGAAGTACAGACTTCAGAGACAGCAGCAACAGCAGCAACAACAACAGCAGCAGCAACAACCTGAAGCTGACAGAGGCTTTGTCGATTGTCGTATCGACACCAAAGAATTCTTCTTCTCTTTCCGAAGAAGCAGACCTATTGCCAGAAAGTCTATCCTCAGAGGACATCGCATTCTTAGAAACTAAAAAGAATGCCATAGCAAACAAAAAAACAGCCCTTTTCAGGGCTACCCAATACTCTAGAAAAGAAATAACGATCGATTTGCCAATGTGTGTAGGTAGAGTAGTGTGAAAATAAACACTAACTCTTTTTAAAAATGTGAGGGTATGTGTTGGTGTGTTTGTGTTTGTAAGAGCTCAAGTAAGTTGGTGTGGATAGTAGATTAAAATGATATCTTTTCTTAGTGTTTGAGGTGTATATTTGGAGTTAGATTGAATTGCTTTGCGTATGTGGATAGTCTATTGAAGTGATGGGTAGCATAAAAAAGTGAGCGAGTGTTTCTTTTAGGTCCGCACGTTGTTGATGTTTTTTGGTCATGATCAAGGTAAGATGAATTTTATGTTTTTAGGGGATGTTTTCCTTCACGTTCGCGCTTTTCGTATAAATTGAAACTCGTTCGGCAGTCCAGCTACCCTTGTTGATTGATCAACACAGCCAGAAGAATGAACACGAGACTTGAGAAACTGTTGGAGCTTCATGTGCATCTGGAATATGCCAGGCGCATATTAAATGAACTGGCCGCGGAAGCCATTGTAGAGGAGGGAAGGGTAAGAGAGGAGGAAAGAAGAAAGAAAGAAGAGGAGGAGAGAAGATATAAAGAAGAAGAAGAAAGAAGATATAAAGAGGAAAGAAGAAACAAAGAAGAGGAGGAGGAAAAGGAAAGAAGAAATTTCAAAATCCCAGAGAGCGAAAATTGGGATTCTGAAGCGACATATCCTGCCTCTGCTCTCTGCCCCCAAAAGGTAAAAAGTAACTGGGGGATAAGATGTGTATGTGGCGCCAGGCCTGGAAGGTGCCACCATTAACCAGGTGTCCATGAAGTTCCAAACAAAAACAGCCCTTTTCAGGGCTACCCAATACTCTAGAAAAGAAATAACTATTAATTTGCCAATGTGTAGGTAGAGTAGTGTGTATATAAACACTAACTCTTATTTTAGATAGTGTGAGGGTATGAGTTTGTGTGTTTGTGTGTTTGTGTTTGTAAGAGCTCAGGTATGTTAGTGTGAATAGTAGATTATGGGTTTCTTAGCGTATGTGAAGAGTATAGTTAGGGTTTCATTATATGAAATGAGAAAGTAGGGGGATGTTTTCCTTCACGTAAGCGCGATGTTGGGTCATGATCTAGGTAAGATCCATTTTATGTTTTAGAGGGATGTTTTCCTTCACGTTCGCGCTTTTCGTATAAGAACCCACAGTGCTCGTTGTTCAAACCATTCTGCAAAGAATACAAAGAAGATGGCTTCTAACCAAATGGACAAAATGGAAAAATTGCAAAACGTCCTCGACAATTTAGGAATGATAGAGCAAATGTTGGTTAACCTAAACGAGGATCACTATTCATATAGTCCCCATCGAGTGAAGATGGAGATAAACAATTTACGAAAAATGAAGGTAATCATCAGTGATCTGTTGAAAGAAATAAAGGAGGAGAAGGAGGATGAAGAGGAAAAGATAAGAATAAGAACATGGAACGAAAAAATTGAAAAAGAAGAGGAAAATGAGAAGAGGAAGAAAGAAGAAGAGGAGGAAGAGAAGAAAGAAGAGAAGGAGAAAAAAAAGAAGAGAAAGAGTGTTGGAGATAAAATAAGAACTTGGTGGAGGAAAAGAAGAAATTAGAAGAAGAAAACCCAAAGGCCCTTTTCAGGGCCAGCCATATATCTCGAAAAGAGATAGTCTTTGAATTGCCTAAATTTAAATTTAAATTTTAAAAATTTTTTTTAAAATTTTTTTTAAAAAAAAAATCCCATGTTAAATTCCCCTTGTCCGTAGAGTGACCCACGATTTATTCCCATGTTAAATTCCCTTGTCCGTAAAGTGACCCACGATTTATTCCCATGTTAAATCCCCTTGTCCGTAAAGTGCCCCACGATTTTTCTCCATGTTAATTTTCCATTGTCCGTAAAGTGCCCCAAGGGTGTTTTTAATGCTAATTCCCATTGTCCGTAAAGTGCCCCCCTTCACTACTAAGATCCCATTGGGTGTATTTTACCCACATGCACAGGGAATTCTGAAATAGCTTTGACCGTAGCATCTTGTCCATGTACCACGATATATCCTCGAAATGTTAAACTAGCACGACAGAACTCACTTTTGGATAAATTAATTTTCAAACTTGCATCCGAAAATCTGTCAAAGAATTTCTGAACTCATCGATAAATGTTCTTTCCATGTGTCGTTGTAGATGATGATATAATCGATGTAAGCATCACAATTATCTAGACCAGAGGTGATCATATTCATTAGGCGCTGAAAAGTACTTAGCGAACTCTTCATCCCAAACGTCATGACTTTATATTTATAAAGTCCATCTGTAGTCACGAATGCCGAAATTTCCTTTGCTCTTTCCAAAAGTGGAGTTTTCCAAAATTCTTTCAAAAGGTCAAATGTGAAGACTTTCTTGGCATTTCCGATGTACATCAATGCAGTCATAGATTTTCGGTTAATGGAAATTAATCTGTTTTAATTACACTGTTCACCTTCCTATAATCAGTGCACATATGCAAAGTTTTATCAACTGTCGGAACAAGTATACATTGTGAACTCCTGTCACTTTTATTGGGCTCTATGAAATCATTCTCTAGCAAATACTGAATTTCTTTTCTCAAACAATCCTGTTTGAGAGGGTTCATCCTTTACGGGTGATGTTTCACAGGTGTGGAATTTACAATTGCAACGTCATGGAAAATTGTGTCTGTTCTTGTAGGAACATCTGGAAAAAAAAGTGCTCGTATTCAAATAATAACTGTTTGAGTTCATTCCTTTCTTACTGTTGCAAATGTGAAAGTTTCTGGTCCACATCATTCAAAATTTCTTAATTTCGAAGATTTGGCGCTCCAAAGTCAGTAGAATCCGATGATATTTCTTCCCTTAAATTTTCACTAAGTGGGACAGGTACAACTAAATTAATTGCATGATTAACCTGCCTATCTCTCTCAATATACTGCTTCTCCTTTATTTTATGTAGGTCCCAAGTGTACCATAATTATACTTCACCAAATTTAGTTTCTTCCTAACTCTGTAAATGCCATAATACCTAAACTGAAGAAAATTTTTAAGAATGAGCAAGAGAGACAGAACTCTATTACCAGATGCAAACGTTCTCTCCATCGCAGTTCTGTCCAACCATAATTTTACTTTTGACTTGAATCGCTGGATGCAAAATTCAAGCATAATTAGCTGGAAAGTTCCTGACCTGAAATTTGACCCTTAATCAGATTGGACAGATTTGGGAAGGCCAAATTGAGTAAAAAAAACATTATCATAGTTTTTACTATGGTTTTAGATTTAATATTCCTCAAAGGAATTGCCTCTGGTAATCGTTTTGACGCACATACTATGGTTAACATGTATTGGTTACCTGACTTGGTCTTAGGTAAAGAATGGCTTGGTCTTAGGTAAAGAACCAAAACAATCTACTATTATTCTGGTAAAGGGTTCGTCAAATGCAAGAATAGGTTGTAGCTAGGCCTTAGGTAACTTCTGATTGGGTTTTCCTACCATTTGACAAGTGTGACCAGATCTGCAGTATTTACAAACATCACCTTATAATTTTGGGCCAATAGAAGTGAGTCACGATCTTGTGATAAGTCGTATTAATCCCTAAATGACCAGCCAAATGAGTTTCATGAGCCAGACTAAGTATTTTCTGTCTTTAAGATTTTTGAACTACAATTTGATAGTCCACTGACCTCACGTCATCACCAGGTACCTCGGGAGGTCTCCATTGTTTCATAAGAATAATATTTTTAATGAAATAACATACATGTACTTCAGCGGCTTCAGTTTCACTAATTGCCTATTGAAACAAGCAGGAGATCTCAGGATAATTTTCGACGACAAGGGATTGTCATTAGTCAGTCTGATTATAATAAAGATAATGAGTGATTAAAAGAGGATAACTGTGATCAATACCTTTTGATTGATCCAAACAAAGAGTAAAAGTGGCCTCATCAAAAGCCTCAACAATACATGTGTCAGCTAAAATAGTACTTTTCTGATCAACATCATTATCAAGAGCTTTCTTTGCCATAGATCTAGTAACCGCAAAAGCTGTGCATCAATCAGGGAAATTCTTTTGTCAATAAGATCAACTTTCTGATTCAACAAGGCTTGTCAGTTACAAGTAGATTAACCACAACCTTATCTCCAGCTAGGTCATTGCCTAGTAATTACTGATTGCCATGAACGCGTGAAACAGTCACTGATCCGACTGTCACGGGTCCTGAGACTAAGTCTGATGGCAAATTTACTCAATGGAAAGGAACATCAACAAAGCCGCACTCTATTCCCTAAATAAGAGCACTCTCATTAGAAGAAGAATTCTCAGAAAAATGAAGGCAACGTACCTGACAATAAAAGATTCTGATAATATCATGTGTCCCTTAAAATTTTAATAAGGATGGGATTGACTGAATCATCCAAGAGTGATATAGGACCATTCGACATGGAGGGTTCATAATTCTCCATAATAAAATCAGACTGGGGTTTATTAGACGCAACAAATGTATTGATTTCAATACACGACCGTGACCATGACCTCTTAAAAATAAGAACATTTGGCATAGCTCTGTCTTGATTCTGATGCTTGTTTTCTCAATTTGTAGCAATTACAAATAACGTGTCCTTTCTTCAGGTACTAACTCATAACCCTTTATGATGCATTCCTCAACACATCATACTCAGCACTTTGATGTAGTGAGAGAGAAAGGTAAATATCACTAGTCCAAGAGTCCAATGCACCCTTGGCCATTTCAAATTTTCCGCTATTTTTTCAAAACGAGGAAAATATTTGTCTTCTTTTTTTTCCCTGAAGGAAGCACTAACATAATAATAATAATAATAATAATAATAATAATAATAATAATAATAATAATGATAATAATAATAATAATAATAATGAGGACTTTGTATAGCGCCTAAGCTTTAGAAGCGCTAAGCGCTTTACAACATTAGACAACACCTATAAGATAAAAAACATATAATAATATTATTACAAAAACAAATATCATGCAATTAGAAAAACATTCAAAAAAATAAAAAAACATGCTGAGAATATTTCAGGTAGGAAACATTATTAGGTCTTTAATGTTGCTCTTGCAGTCGAAATAAGTGAGTTTTGAGAGCCCTCTTGAATGTAATCACTGTGTCTCTGTGTCTAATTTCAGTGGGCAATTCATTCCACGTTGCTGGGCCTTTTGTATGCAAAAGAACGCTGTCCATATGACTTTGTTTTCATAGTGGGAATAATGAGTATACGATTGTCAGAAGAGGAACGTAAGTATCTTGCTGGTGTGTACACATGGGTGAGATCGGATAGGTACGTTGGACTAGAGTCCGACAGTGAAACGTAGCACAGAGAACAAATTTTGTGTTTGATTCTGGATCGAATGGATAGCCAGTGTAGGGTACAGAGCAGAGGGGAGGTGTGCTCTGATCGTGGTACTCTAAGTATGATCCGAGCAGCCGTGTTTTGAACTTTTTGAAGTTTCTGGAGCAGATATTGAGATGAACCAGACAGAATTGAGTTACAATAGTCCTGTCTTGAAAGTACTAATGAACACACAAGTGTTTTAGTGGCATCAACTGAAAGATATTTGCGAATTGAGCGTCTCAGCTCAAGAGATGCAGCCTTGCGTATGTTCATGACATGTCGGTGCACTGTGAGAGTTGTTGTTGTTGTGGGGTTTAACGCCATTTTTCAGCACACGATAGGCTATACATGGCGGCCAGTATTAATGGTGGAGGAAGAACCCGGAAAACCCCGGAAAGAACCACCGACCCACGAGAAGCTACTAGCAAGCTTTCTCACATGCCCACATTGACTGAATCTTAGACTCGAACCACCGCAGACAGAGGTGAGATGGCAGTGATCCGTAACGAACAGCGCTTTAGACCACTCGGCCACTCGGGGCCCCTCAATGTGAGAGTAATGTCCAGAGTAACACATAGGTTTCATACTGATTGTGTGAATTTAATGTTGGCGTTGCTGATATTTATTATTTGAGTTAAAGGATGTGAATGAGAAAGTCTTTGTGTTGTGATTAGAATGGCCTCAGTTTTATCATCATTCATCTGCAGCTTGTTCCATGTCATCCATGATTTCACTTCAGAAATGCACCTCTCTACACCTTGGATGGTAGCATCAACTTCAGTTGATATAATATTGTTTGTAAAATCAACACTTCAATTTGTAATTAAAGTGAGTATGTGCTTTTCACTTGCCTTCTCTATTTCCTTTATTCTAAACTGATATTCCCTCTCTTCTTTCTCTCTTTCCATTTGCCTCAGTCTCTCTCTCTCTTTCTTCCTTATCTAATTGTATTTGTTTCTTCTTTATTTTTTTTAAACTGCATTTGTTATTCCTCTTTCTGAAGTTCAAGTTTCCTTAACTCCAATTCCATCTTGTATTTTAATTTCAATTCTTTTATTTTTATGTCAGAGTCTGATACAGACGTCCTGTTTAAAATCAAAGCATTTTTACCCAAAACATTCTTTTCTATCAAATACTGGATCACATTATTTTTTCTTGCTTCGTTAAGGAAACTTTTGCGTCAGAAGGATCATATTTTCTAGCAAGATGAATCATTTCATCTTTTTTTCAAAAGGTCTAATGGTTCCTGGGAAGGATTTGAAATAACTATTTCCCTTTTAGACGACATTGTAAAATAAAAGGCTTGTTGATTTCAGTAAAGATTTCACAAATGTAAAAAAATACTTGGATTTCATACATTTCAAAAACTACTGAAATTTAAATTTCAAAAACAAAGTTTTCTGAATTTTACCAAAATTCATATATCCCGGACAAGCCCCCTATTGTATTTGTTACGTGTTAGGCTCTTTAAAATAGTAACAAGAAAAGTTTGTAGACAACAAGCTTTGTACAATTTAACAAATATTTATTTCCCGAGAAAAATAAGATAAAAGTGAGAAAAAGAACTTACAGTTCTGCGAATCAAATCCAATAATAATCCAATAATTAAAAGATAGAAGTCCTAGTAATAGAGTGTCCTAATGAAACTGAGTTCGAATCCCGATGAGATCCAAAATAGAAGGAAGGTGATAACGTATGCTTTGATCAGCGTAGTACTGATGTGTGAACAGTTCTTTGTTGAATCACAGAAAATAATATTTCAGTCCTTAAATGCTGTGTAAGTTTCGAAAACAGTCCTTGTCCAAAAGGTAATTTAAAGCACTAGCATTTCCAGGGAAAAATAATGCCTTCGATTCCAAATAATTTGAAGACATCAAAAATAGTTAGCCTAAAAACTGGTTACAATATAAATCTTTTTAACTTCTCACGTAATAAGGCAAACAATGCCTATTCTTTCTCAAAACATTAAGAATAAATCTAGCTACGATGCAGAGCAGATGCCCGGATGTTGGTCACTCCTCTGGAGAAACCTAATTGATATATTTTATTTATCACGTACTCCAAGTATGGTCTCGATTTCACTTATGAATCTTACTCTGAGAAAGAATTAAAAACATAATAAAGCTGTTTCATTCAATTCTTACTGGTTTATAATCATAGTCAGGAACTAGGTCAGCATTAGATACAATATTCCTATTATTAGTTGTTTACACAAAAAGGTCAAATAAAACTGAACTGAATTCCTTGGCAATGTCAAATCTCGTAAATAAAATTACATTGCAATAGAATGCAATGGAATATAAAAAAATTAAAACTAACAAACAAACAATTAAACTAAATTAAGATAATTAAATCAAATATACATTTTAATATATTTTGATGAACAATTTGATTAAACTAATTACATTTTACGTTACAAATGCATTCAGTCTTTCTTTCTCGAACTGAGAGTTGTTGCAGTAAATGTAAAACTAATTTTGAGATTTGGTGTTCACTTAGTTCGATTAAATATTTTGAGATTTGGTATTCACTAGGTTCTGTGGAATATTCCAAGCATTGGACATCAATATGGTAACAATTACCAGTGTAAAGTACAAGTCCATCCATAGTGAACGGTAATGTCATATGTTTTTGGTACAAATTGTTATAGTTTTCAATATATATTTTTTGACTATTTTTTTCTGAAAAAGTCCATATTAGGTTATGAACGTACCTGCAGTGAACCCATCGTTGTTACAGTGACGCTGTACTCTCTCTCTCTCTCTCTCTCTCATACACACACATTCACACACACACACACACACACACACACACACACACACACACACACACACACACACACACACCAGTTGATGCAAAAGTTTTAGAATTATTACAGTAGCTGAGTTCATGTATGAAATACCTAGCATTATTGTAATTTCCATTTCGTTTTAAATTCTTATTCCTCCTTGCTGTTCTAAATTTTCGGCAATTTCCTTATGGCGGTGAGGTGTCAACCTATAGATGCAATGGCGACCACATATTTAGTAAATCTGCTGCTGTAAATAATTTTGTTGTTAAAGTAGATATCATGGTTTACCTTTCACGTTTTTGCCTTTTTACATTATTGTCTCCTGGGTTGTTAAGACATAATTATCGACCCAAATAAGAAACAGTAAATGTATGTTCATTCTCGTTCACGGTCGCATAATTTTCCAATTGTTACGACTCTGTGGTCATAAACTAAGTAACATAAAAGTTTTCTAAAACTTAACAAACAATTTAATTGTCAAAGCTATTAATGAAAATTTGAGAGAACTATTATGAAGCAAATACGCAAAACGATCCTGAAAGAATTATATTGAAGTCCAAAAGAAATGTTACGTATAAACTTAAGAAACAGAAATGTACTGGTCCGCCAAGAATTGTAACGTTGTCAATATGGCGTCGTCCAGAAGTCGTTTGAGTAATCCACAATAATTCCAGAATACTAGTATATAGTTCAAAACATGAATAATTTCTATTTCCACTGAACAGTCAAAACAAATGTTTTTCCTCTCAAATAATATCGAAGAACAACATAAAAAACATATGCAGACTTGATGTTACAACAGCAAGACGAGAAACAAGAATGACTACAAAATAGGAATTTATTTTGATTGCTCAATTCTCTCCTTATATACACCTTGTATTACGACTATATTTCAAAACATACCCTCACGTGACATAACATACTACTTAATAAATATTTCGAAATCCCAGTTCTTGTGATCTAGCCCATCCATGCGATTACTTAGTTCTTCTAGCACCATCCAAACACCACCAACCAATGAGAAATTAGTATGAGGTCGTAAAAAGACTTATCATTAAAATTAGTAGTAGTAATTATCAAGACATACGTAAGCATCTATTTATAGATTGTATGTAATTTTACGCTATTCGTATTTCTAAAACAGACCCTAGTTCCGTCGACAAAACATAACTAAAGATAAATACCACAATTTACAACCAATAATGAAAAATTATATAAATTAGATAAAACAATATAACATGAGTTACAAAATAAACCATAGATATACTTAACTCATTAAGCACGTAATTTAGTGTGAGTCTACCTTTGTTCATTTCGTGACAAAAATACTTTATTAATTATAGACTAATCAAGTTAGGTTTAATAAGGTGGTCGTATTTTAAAGATTAAAAATTAGGTTTAACAAACTGGCTGTATTTGAACGATTCTCGCTACCTAACGGATTTCGCGCGAGAAAATTAGACTTTAAGCCCAAAGTCGCTCTATTTGCATAAGGAGTCCACAATTACAAGATTGAACGTTTCTTCTTACCTACTGCTGTACATACCTTCTTCTAGCTATAGTTATCCGTATAATATTACACGATCTTCTCTATACGATAATGCAAATTTGACAGTAATTAGTGTTTTAAATATTATAACATATCATATAATCGGTAATTCGTATTCATAATTATCTGTCTAGTCTTTCAGTGAAACTGAACACGCAAATATTTTTACATGCGTCATCGTACACGATTTCCTGACCCCTGAAATATTCAAAAGTAAACTATCAAATTTAGACTATCTGTTTTATTGACATTTCTTAAATATTTAAAGCAGTTCAAATAATTTATTTTAACGTATTTGGTCACTTAAAATGAAAACTTAAGGTATTTTGTCGCCTCAAATGAAAATAAAAGGTATTTGGTCACTTCAAATATAAATATATTTTATTTGGTTACTTTCAATACAAATATAAGGCATATTGTCACTTCAAATGCAAACTTAAGGTATTTTGTCACTTCAGATGCATATATAAGGTAGTTGGTAACTTTAAATGCATATATACGGTATTTGGTCGCTTCAAATGCATATATACGGTGGTTTAAGATAATGTTAAACATTCTTTGTGTGAACCTCGAAAACTCGAAACAACAAAAAACCTTACCTACAGTTTCAGAAGTTGCAAAGTATTATAATTCTGACTAATATTTCTGACATATACGTGTGATTTTGACAACACATGAAAAGGACAACAAATCAACTAAATGGCTAGGTCGTTGCAACGACTTTTTCCTTATTACAGCAAACGATGGCAGCAAACTAACATGGCATTTGCACATGAACGTTACACTTTCACTTGAAATATATAAATTATCATTGATATTCGTATTGTATATTAGGCCCATGCGTATATATATGGTTTGCTCAAAGAGTCAATTTTGGAAGTTAGAAAGATCATGTATGTTATTTATTTATCAGTAAAAACAGGAAAATGAAAATGTTAATCAGTTTTTGGCCTCGTCAGACCACTATCTAATGACCGGTGACTCAACCGATATGTAAAATGTTCGGATAGAATTGATCTCACAAACCATGCCTTAATCCTGTGGTCAGACTTGTCTCACAAACCATGCATTAATCCTGCGGTCAGACTTGCTTATTAAAGTTTATTCCTGATGAAGATTGGTAACGAATCCTAATAGTTTTCCAGATAACTGGAATGACTTGGCAGCTGATCAAAATGTGGACTGAATAATATAAGAACTAGAATAAGTTCTCAGACGTATGTCAGATTTGATTCATGAAAATAGAAAAATTATCTATGATTTGTTTTAAATAAAAAGTGCAATCTTTTTAAATGAGTTCAACATGTATAAAATGTTTACTTTCTGTTCATACGTTCCATTTACATTTGTGTAATTATAACAGAGTTTCGCTGGCCTTTTTGTTATTTGTTTTAATTTAGAATTGCAATTTATCATATTATTAAACTGTTATCATTGCTTGAACAGCTGCAAAACGTGCCCTCCCCTCTCTTATCACAAGAAATCGACACAACTCTATCGTACCGTACTAAAACCCACTGAAGTGATTACGATATGGTCCGTTGAAGACAATCACCCAAAGTAAAGTTTCCTCTTAGTACCTGAAATTAAGTAATTTTAATAATTTGAGATATTTTATCGAATAAAATAAAACTAAATTATTTTCCGATGTGTGCATTCAAACGAAGGATTTGATAGTGTACATGAAATTCTGTAGAACGATATTAGCAAATATGGGACAGTAGATGATAGTTTATGACATTTTGAAAGAGATACAGCCATTTATAATATTTTTAATTTTCAATTCCTTCATCTCATTGGAGAAATTATTTCCTCTTACACTGTAATGTATGAGTTTTTTATATTGGTTATGTCTATGTGATCATTTTTTTATATTAAAGTTATCTTCAACCCATGATTTAGCATGTATCACAAACGAATGAGCGTTTATTTTCCATTTTGTTTATAAGCTACACCAATGTATTTTGTCACAGAACTATGATCATGCCTTGCTGCTGGCACCGTCATTTAAGAAAACAGTGACAATGCTGATAGCAGTGCCATTTCAGAACAGTGACAATGTGGTTGCATTGGTGATAGCAGTGTCATTTAACAAAACAGTGACACTGCTGATAGCAGTGCCATTTCAGAACAGTGACAATGTGGTTGCATTGGTGATAGCAGTGTCATTTAAGAAAACAGTGACAATGAGGTTGCCTTGCTGATAACAGTATCATTTAGGAAGACGGTGTCAGTGAGGTTGCCTTCTTGATAACAGTGTCATTTCAGAAGAGTGACAATGAGGTTGCGTTTCGGATAGCAGTGTCATTTAAGAAAACAGTAACAATGAGGTTCTAAGCACCTGGTATCGTAGTACTGCTTTGATCAGAATTCTACATGTTTGCATGCTCATTTGTTTGCTGTGTTTCTTTATTGTCATAAAATTTAAGTTTATGTCTCATTCTGCATTAACCCAATTAACGATAATACGATAAAATCTCCTCGTAGAACTCAGTATAGAAAGCAGTAGCTTAAAACAAAATGGCTTTTCGGTACACAAAAATAATTGTTCGACCATACCCGCAGTTTCTTCATAAGTTAAAATACAAGACATCGGTGTAATAAAGAATGTACTGACATACAAAATTCGTAACACTTTGTCAGTTTTGGACACAAACGAGGCATAACATGGGACTATTTTCTTCTTTGAACTAAAGCATCCACAATGAGTTACATGAATTAATAAACGTAGAATGAAAAATAAACACTTTGATGTATTGTATCATACCTGCTACGCCGTTGTACGGTATTTAAAAGTATAATTCGTGATACAAACGGTCTTCAGACCGCTTCTCTTTTTTCACTTCTATATATGTACACAAATAAAAACTACGCGAATGACACTAATATAAATGATTTTCATTTTCGTTGATAAAAGAGATACCATACGACTGTCAATTAGGCATTTCCATTTTGGCGGCATACGGTGGTTTGCTCCGTTCTTTTCATCTTTTGTTAACAAAATAATTAAACGAAAGTGTTTTTATATACTTTTAATACTTTACAAGTCCATACAAAATATGTCCCATTCTTTCCCTACCGATGCCCTTCGTCTCTTGCAAATATGGCGGAGTGAACATCAGGAAAATAATTACATTTAGATACCATAGCATATACTTCTAGATCTGTTTATTTAACAAAATAAAATAAGAAAGGCTAGTGCAAACGAAATGACTACGACGACAACGTTAATGAAATATGTAACTTCGATAGGTATTTATCAAAATAATCCATTCTATCTCAAAATAATCCATTCTGTCTCAAAATAATCCGTCCCATCTTTTTCACTACTATACGATAAAATATTAAAATATGTTATGAAATGTCTGAAATTGTATATATATATATATATATATATATATATATATATATATATATATATATATATATATATATATATATATATATATATATATATGCACTAGTGTCAAATTAAAGAAATAGCAGTACGCGTTTACCGATTATATATATAGATAGTTAGAAATAAATCGATATATCCCTGCAAGCTGACATAGGTACATACATACATACATACATACATACATACAAGCAAACAAGCGTTTAACAATTATGTTTATGTTACGTGTTTAGGCTCAAATAAACAGTAACACAAGAAAGAATGAAACAAACAAGCTTTGAAAAAGATAATAATTTATTTCCCTGCAAAAATACTGGAAAGAAAATGGGAAAAAAAACTTAGGGTTCCCAGAATCAAATAAAAAATAATCCAAGAATAATCCACGAATAAAATTTTAAAAGTCCTAATAATGAAATGTTCTAATGAATTCATGTTCGAATCCCGACGAAGAATCCAAGATGGAAGGCGATGACGTATGCTGTAATCTGTAAATGTGTTGAAGTCTACAGTTCCTTGTAGAAAGACAATAATTAATCCTCCAGTTTTGGAAATCCAAATAAAAATATTAAGAAATGTCTTTGTTCACGATTTCTGTATGAGCACAAAATATTTCCAGAGAAACGAATTAATGTTTAAGAATCCAAACAATTAAAATTAAAATTAAAAACTTTAAACTAGTCATAACAGAAGAAAACAATTTGACATCAAGTGTTTAAAAGCCCCAAACCTCTGAGATCTCTCTCTAAAAATCACTATTAATACGAAGTATTTCGCAATTTTGGAAATGCCTAACTGCGAAATAGAGGATCAAGTGATCATCTCTACATATAAAAATCACTTAGCCCCTGTATGCCCTTGATAAAGACCAATCTTGTCACTCAGAGAATAAAAGTTGTTTACTTGACCCTCAGACAAGGCCAGGAACTAAGTCAAAAATAGAAACATTGTTTTTATTATTAGGTATTTATGGAAAGATTCGGGTCAAATTGAAATTTCTGGAAATTAACAAATTCCTAGTAAACTAAATTACATAAAATTGACATTTAAAGAAAAAAGAAGATTATAAAACCCACAATCAAGTCAAATCAAACACAAATGAAATCAAATATACGTAAATATATATATATATATATATATATATATATATATATATATATATATATATATATATATATATATATATATATATATATATATATATATGCACTAGTGTCAAATTAAATAAATACCAGTATGCGTTTACACATTAGATATACAGAGTTAGAAAAAAATCGAGATATGCCTATTTGCCTGCAAGCTGACATGCATACATACGCAAACAAGCATTCAACACTATGTTTATTGATTATCTTTAGCCTCAATGATATTAGCTTGCAAGGAAAGGCACGAAACTTTCTTCAAGTGTTAGAATTATTCCTGTGTTTGATAAACATTCTTGTTATTTATTTTCATTATGACCTTCGCCCTTTCTAAGCGCAATGAAATACACGGCCTGCTGACGGTTATTCGATGATTCGCAGCATCTTAAAACCAGCCGAACTCAAGCAGGATTTTTCATAATGTGTCTCGCCGAACACTCTTGATTGTCGCAAGCTTAACGTTACTGTATTATTTCAAGAATGGTTCTCTGTTTTAGAAGACTTTGCTAATGGGCTACATTTCTACAAAATGGAAGCAAACAGTCGATAGTTAATATAATCTACCTGAAAAGCAAATGTGTTGGTAGGTTCCATACAAATTATCCCTTGTTACTACGGATTTGTATAAAGACGAGTGCACACACTGCATTAAACCATATGAAACATTCATATATCATTAGTTTTAAAATTCTTCGAACTTCCTCGGGGCATGTCAAACGTTTGTAATAATTATTTAAGAGTGTCCAGTTTCACAACTACTGAGTGTAAGGCGGCACAAGATACCTAATTTCCAAATGCCATCGTGACATTTGGTTGTTATATATGAGGTAATTATCGCCTTTTTTACTCCTCATATAATATTATACATTCTCATTTCAAGACAAACATAAACTGAATTACAATATTTTATATAAAACCAAGTTAAACATTTTTGTTGTCATTAAAAACTTATTTTTCATCTCCACACTGGAATATTAAATTTCATCTGCTCAGTACGTTTTTAATCATTTCTCATACTTTATATGTGGAGATGACTTTGCATGAGTTCTAGAGACTAAAAGAGTACAACTGTGGTAAACATTCCTAAATAAATAAAAGTTCAGAATAGTTCATAAGGGTATGAACGATATTGATAATAGCTCTGACCATCCCCACCTCACCAAATTTTACCCACCCCCCGTCTCTTTTATAAAGATAGATAGACATACGGATTTTTTATCATTAAGGCTTTTTCCAAGATGGCAGTGTTGTTGAACATCGACGCTTTTATGAAATGTATGAAATCAGACAATATCATGTGCACGAGTCCTCACCTACCGATAACCATGACTGTATCTTTAAGAAAAACCTTACGAACACACCTCTGACAAAAAAATATGAAATTCTGGCGAAGAAAAAAAATCACTCTTTGGCAATAAAATGTAAAAGACAGATGCAAGGATATAAAATATATAAAAACAGGTGCGATCACAGAAGGTTGTCGGTACGTGTGTGTGTGTGTGAGTGTGTGTGTGTGTGTGTGTGTGTGTGTGTGTGTGTGTGTGTGTGTTGGGGGGATCTACATGTAGTGGTCAGATATTAAGTTTTCCTTTTGAAGGCCAAACAAAATTTTGCGGTGAAATCCGGGGCGGAGGGGTGAATTGCCCCTATGTGAGGACGCCCACGTATAAAAGTACAACCTGTATTGAGATAAGACATATTGTGAAACTAAAATTGCACAATTTAGAATCCAACGAATTATATATTTATAGAATTGCACTAAAGTTCATACCAAAAATCGACGAGGAAAAAATGTGAAACGTGACACTCTGTTATTAGTGTCAATGTTCTTTTATTTTACTTTCTTCATCAGGCGATTAACTCTGAAGTTCTTTACATATTGTGTCGATATAATAAAAGAACTGCTAAGGAGAGTTCGTTTTCAGTGTTTCATTTACAGGTAGTGTTCTACGTTTAATTAATCTAGCGGACACGATAGTAGCATGGGGCGAGCAGGTGCCCCGGGCGCCATGTTATAGGGGGCGCCTTCAGGAGCTTTCTTAAAGTTAAAAATTTCATAGTAGTTTAACTCATCCTAATGTAAAGAGGATCATCTCTTGACGAAACATATTTAGGGGGAGGTGAGAGAGGTTGGCAACTAACATAAAATCTGTTTGCTGTGGCAAAGTAGGGACGCTACTGAAGAACACTGCCCCCAGGCGCATTTAATGGGCGCTACTAAAGAACATTGCTCCCGGGCGCCTCTAACCCCTGTCCTGCCACATGGACAATCTCTAGTATAATGCAACAGACGATACTTCTATCTGTTTGCGTGTTGAAGATTTAATCAATCCTTGGCTTGCAGAAACATATTCAAAATGTCAGTACCATTCCAATTAAAACTGACATTATTGCCAGTCCACGTTACTGGATACCGGCATCATCGTTTTCACTGTGCGGGAGTTTCTGCTCTAAGACCAGTGATGTGGGAAAGGATGTCGAGCAAAGATCAATGAAGCAAGAACGACGGAGTCTGGAAATGGCAACTCGAAGCTGAAGCATCATCAACAGAGAAAGCGAACCATATCGATCGAAATTCATTAAAGATAGCTAAATTTCACATCATAGGATATCAATAATGCCATGAAATTATTTACCGTCAACAAATTCAGCTTGAATGATCTCTATTATAAAAGCAAACTGGAGAAAGTGGTTTCAATTAAAATTAATGTATAACAATTAATTTTTGGAATACTGGATACAATCACTTGCGAGAGCGCAGAGAATGATCATACTCAGTTCATCTTAGTGAGCTAAATGCTGACAATACAGTTTAAATTCACTTTAATTCCTCATTACCAGTAATGCAATGTTTCAGGCCTATATCAATATTGCAACACATTAATGTTCTTGCTTGGAATCAATATAGAACAGTTCGTCTAATGGTTGGTGCCAAAATTATGATATTGTTGAGAAACATATCACCCACAGGCTCACTTCATTGGACGTCAGCCGTGGATAATAACATCGGTCCTTGTTTCCTTGGTCGTCTGCAGGGAGGTGGGAGGAATGGCAAGCAGTTGGACCCAGCTCGGATTCTCTAAATGTCCATTCTGCACTATGTCTAGCTGAAAGCCTGCGATAAGATTTAAACAAACTCCCTGAATAGTAAACCAACCAAATCTGACAAAGGGAGCCTTTTCCTCTCTCCTTGACCCTGCTGAGAACACTTTGAAGGCTCTTCACTTTGATTTTGGAGTTGCCACCTCCACCCCCCAAAAAAATTCCTTTCGAATTTCTAATCCTGACCTATGAATATTGAATTACAGTGTCCGAATTTCTAATCTTGACCTATGGATATTGAACTAGTGTCGAAATTTCTCCTCGTTACCTGTAAATATTATATTATAGTGCTGGACTGCTCTGTTATAACTATTTCTACGCTTCACTTTCATTTGGAAAACTGATCAAAAGATTC